>JAVJIF010024015.1:5000-57208 GCA_038442645.1 Agave tequilana | reverse complement strand
TATATTTAAATGCAAATCTTTTGAAAACTATGTGGTATACATGTAGCATCCTTGAGACATTTGATTTTTATGCCATATACTATATATACCCTTGTGTGTACTCAATTTATTTTTGGATATATATGTATGCTATAGTTTTGATGAAATTTACATATATTTTGAAATTATCTTATTTTTTTAATGTGCTTCCTTCGAATCTTATTGGTGGATAAGTTTAATAATTGAGCTAATTGTTCTACTAATCATGATTGTAAATTTTTGTATGATTTTCAAATGAGTAAAAATGAATTTTCTTGATTTGTATTCTCATGTTGTTGCAAATCAAGTTACATTTAACAAAGTCTGAAAAAAGTTTTTTTTTTTATGAGTTTTAGTGACTATATTTCTTACAAAATTGCATTTTATTTCATGGATGTGATTTTTACATAATTCTTGTATACTCACTTTTTTTACTTATGAATTTACTATTCTTAAATTTGTGCTATTTAGATATTGAGTGACAATTATTATGTAACATGCATGTTTCATGAGATACATAAATGATTTATTTTATATTAGTTTTGTTTGAACCAATCCAAATTATTTTTTCAATTAGTATACTAAATTTCTTTCACTTGATAGTATTTCAATTATTTTCAAATAGTATCCATTTTTGAAAATATATACCCTTAGTGGGCGATCGGTTAGGTGATCATGCATTAGATGAGATATTTAACTATTCTTTTGACATTGCATGTTAGGTTGATGATAAAGAAACACATTTATTAATATATACATATATGATTCTTGAGTACTCATTCATGTTTATCTATATATGTATGGTTTAAATCATAATTGGTATACATACATACACACACCCACACACATACATATACATACATACATGTATACACACACACACACACCACACACACACACACACACATATATATAAAACATATATATACACACACACACACACACACATATATATATAATATACATATATATATACACGTGTATATATACACAACCACACACACACACACACACACACACACCACACATATATATATAGATAGAGAGAGAGAGAGAGAAATGTATATCAGCCGACGGCTGAGAGACTCTCTCAGCCTGCGGTGACGTGGCTCAATATTTGTCACAGCACTAACTTGCGGCCCGCTTATAAGAAGAAGTTAAATTACTAAATACCCCTTATGAAAAGCTACTCTTTGGGTAACTTCTTTATTGTTTATTAATATTTCCCACAAGGCATTTTTTGACTGCTCGTTGTCAGATTTAGGTTATTTTTTATTATTATTTCCCCCTTTTTTTGCCGCTCTTTATAAGATTTATGTTATTGTTTATTATTTTTTCCCACTATTTCCTTATCTCTCTTTGTCAGATTTAAGTTCTCCTTTTTCAGCCTGCGATAAACTTTTTTCTGAAAATATCATATTTTTAGACCAATTTTTTATCCTTTTTATTTAATGTCGACGTCTGAGCATTCTAATTCCCCTGCCAATTCTGGTCGCAGTCGTAAGCGCTTTGTATCTGGCGATCTAAATATGGAGGATATATCATCTGGTTCAACTTTCTCTCAAAATATTGAAAATATTGAAGGGTTGACATCTTTGCATGCCGATCAAGATGTTTTAATTGTGTCAATTTTTTTCCCGCAATTTCTTAAATATAGAATTTTTCTCTTTAGTATATATGGTACTGCGACCTATAATCACTTGTTCTAAAGTTTCAGAAATGTGACCACGGTCGCAATCTTATTTGAAAATAATCTCCGGCTGTCAAATCTTTTTTTTTGTGACTGCGACCTAAGTCGCATTCCTTGTTCGACGTATAATTTGTTTTACGGAATAGAATAATTACTTATTTTATCTTTTTAGAACAACGATCACGGTCGCAATTTGTTTTTTCTGACTGCGACCCAAGTCGCATTCTTTGTTGTCATAATTCTTACACGTTTCTATGTGAATTATATCCATTTTATATATTCATTAGATTGTTGCACAGTTATTATTCTGTTGTTTTAAAAATTATGCTCAAACGGATAACTGCGACTACGGTCCAAGTCTTTAGTAAGAAGTAATATAGATTTCATCTCATCTGCGACCTTGGTCGCAGTTTTAGAAATTATATTTTAGACGTGTGATATGTAAAAAAATATTTATATTTATGTAGTTCCTCTAATTGTTTTTGTAGGATATGAATGCACATGGAGAAATGCCTGGAAGCTCAAATAATTTTTTAGGGAAACAGTTTCTCACGGATGTGGAAGCATACAATTTCTACAATTCTTATGCAAGGAACAGAGGTTTTGGTGTGAGAAGAAAAGGAATAGATAAGTCACGGAAGCCTCCTCATAAAGTTATTTGCAGAAAATTTTGCTGCAACAAGGAAGGTGTGAAGAAGTTGTGTGACAAAAGACAAGAGGGTCTTACAGTGCATCGTCGAATTGACACTAGAGTAGCGTGTCCTGCTGAGATGCATGTTCGTCTTCATTTTTTTTTGACAAAAGATATTGGGTTGTCACAAATTTGTTGATTCTCATTCACATGAATTGTCAAGCCCGGATAAGGTACATCATCATTACTCTCACCAGACTCATCGTTCGAAGATTAGCAGAAGCATTATGAGCAATTTGGTTGATGTGGGAATGCGCCCTTCAAATATTTCCCGTGTTGTGAATACAATGAGCCAGGGAGAAGGCTGTGAAGAAGTGAGCCCGCAACAAGTTATTGATTTTACTCGTCAACGTAGAAATAACATTGGCCATGAGTTTATTGCTATTATTAAATATTTCCAAGAGAAAGCCGAGAGCGATTCAGAATTTTTCTTTGCAAGTAAAGTCGATACGCGGGCACACTTAGAAGCATTTTTTGGGCTGATGGAAGAGCTATTTCCTCGTATTTGAAGTTCTGTGATGTGATTGTTTTGACACAACATACAGGACTAATCACTTGAGCTTGCCATTTGCTCCAATCACTGGAGTAAATCATCATCGGCAGTCAATTTTGTTCGGCTGTGCATTGCTTGCTGATGAGCAGAGGGATACGTTTGTGTGGCTATTCCAAAAATGGCTCAAGTGCATGCATGGAGTTGCACCAAAGTTGATTATTACTGATCAGGATTCCCAGATTGGTGACGCCATCAAGATTGTTTTTCCAACTACTGGGCACCGGTTTTATTTCTGGCATGTACGGAAACATATTGCCGAGCAACAAATACCGATGACAAACAAGTATGGAGAAGATATAGTCTCTGATTTCCATGATTGGTACACCTCCCGTGATATAAGCACATGCGAGGAGCGATGGCGTTTGATGAATGAAAAATATCATTTAGAAGAAGAAGAAGACAGTTGGTTGTTAAAGATGCACAGACTGCGCGGACATTGGGTTAATGCATATCTCAAGGATGTTTTCTGTGCTGGAATGACAACCAGCCAGAGGTCTGAGAGTATTAATTCCTTCTTTGATGGTTTTGTTAATGCAAACACAAAACTAGTGGAATTTGTTCACCAATATGATAAAGCTGTCGCTGCCCGTCGTACCTCTGAATCTCAATAAGATTTTCGGGGTTTGAATTCTGTGCCCAACTGTACATCGAATCCATATGAGATACAGGTTTCGAAGTTAATATACACCGAAGATTTTTCAGTTGTTTCAAAAGGAATGGGCAGTTGTAATGACACTGTTTTCAGAAGAGTTGGAACATGACAAACTGGGATCAAAATATTTGGTTGGTGATTTTTCAGAATCAAAAGACAGCTGGGAAAAGGTCAGTTATGATAAGCATGAGGAAATTCATGTTTCCTGTAGTTGCTCGTTATTTGAAACAGAGGGTATCCTATGTAGACATATTCTGTGTTTTGTGGCGCAATCACGTTACACATATACCGGAATCATATATACTTCAGAGATGGAGGTTGGATGCTCGTTACAAAAACGTTGCAATTGAAAATGGGATCAGGCCTTTTCCCAGTCAAGGCACTCTACGGACGGCTAGATTGTGGACAATTCGTTCAAAATTTAATGCAATTCTTGAGATGGTTGCTGATTCTGATATCCATCTTTCAAAGTTGGACGCAGTTTTGGAAAGATTTGCCGAAGAAACCACTAGTGAATACAGAGCCATGTCAGGAAATTTTCAGTCATCACAGCCTAAAACTACAGTTGGTTCCAGTGGATCCGTTGTCGTTCTGCGAGATGGTGAAGAATTGAATATACGTGATCCAATTGGTCCTGTACCAACCAAGGGGAGGCTAGAGCTGCATCCAACCTTAAGTCTGGTTTTGAAGTTCTATATATCAGAAGGAAGTTAAGCATCGAAGATGTGGTAACTGTCAAGAGCTGGGCCATTATAGGACTGGTTGTCCGTTACTGATAATACATTAAACCTGTTAAACAATTTTTTATAATGATATATGTTTAAAATTCTTACTATTCTTTTTTTAATGGCAGAAGAAGTAGGGTTGGTTTGCGTCCATCTTCAAGGAATAAAGTCTTCATTTTTTTCATGAACTGCGACCAGGGTCGCACAGTGTAGAGAGATTCATTTTGCAGTCTGCCACTGGCGTGTCATTATAATTAGATTTTACTCTCATTTTTTGATTTCGACTGTACTATTTTTGTAATTAGTTGTATTTAAAGTTTTACTGTTACAAATTCTCCTATATAGTTTAATTTTGTTTACTATAACGTAGACAACGACTTTGGTCGCAGTGTACGTAGTTAATTGCGACCGTGGTCGCAGTGTTCCTATCTCACTGAAATTGAATTGTTGCTTTTAAAATTGCCCCCGTCCCTTGGTATATTAATGTAACATCTGAATATAGTTGAAGATTCTATACACTATTATAATTTCGACATTTTTAGAGCTATTTTTTTAATTCCACTTAACGTAAAGTACCACTGCGACCATAGTCGCATCGATATTTACACATTTGAATATTGACTTTCTTCTTATATACAACAGCTCATTCACTGCGACCCGAGTCGGAGTTGCCTTACGTATTTTTTTAGATTTTTTTCCCTACAGTCGCAGCGTTCTCTTTATCTTTTAATTGTAACTTCCATTTTACATTTTTGCCCTATGTTTTTGCTTTAGTCCACTGAACATAAATTAAAACTGCGACCTTGATCGCAGTGTCGACCTTTTTCCCATTTGAACGTATTGTCTGGATGTGTACACCAGTTTCATGACTGCGACAGAGTCGCAGTTTGGTGAAATAAAATTTGTGACAAATGTAAAGTATTTCAACCAAGAATAAGTAGTAAAAACTATAATTCACACAATTAACCTTAGAAAACAAGGTTCTATATATATAAAAAATCAAAATACAAATTTTAAGCTTCTAATCAGATTCATCATCACCATCATAATCAGAGTCGTCATCAAGATTATGACCGCGTTCGTCTTCCGTATCGCTTTCCGTCTCTTCCACCTCTTTACAAACAATCTCCTCTTCGCTTTCTTCCTCTTCATGTATGTATTTTGGTTCATCAATGAACTCTCAGAACGGGTCATCTGTATCAAGCTCATCCTCTGACCCGTAGTGAGGCATCGCTTCAGAACTATACCTCCAATCATCATTAGATGATTGGCTTCTTTCCGGTGAAGACGGTGGATAAGACATTTTTGAATGTGATCTCGAATATTGAAAGTAACGAGTTTGAGCAAAACCAATTTATATGTTTATAATCCTGTCCTGATGACCCTTTATCTATTTTTAATCCTGGAATTCCAAAAGGTTTAAGCTCTCAAACCACGTGAATATGTCCCAAATTTATTTTCTACCTTTCTCAAAAATTATATACTTCCTAGGTGATTGTTCAGTTATCCAAAACAGTTTAAAAGTTAATATAGTCTTACATTAAATTACTTTGTACGCCAAAACAGTTCATTATTGCGACCACAGTCGCATTGGGAACTGATAAATGATTAAGTAACTGCGACCATGATCGCTGTGTCGATTACAGTATCGCAATATAAGGAAACGCTGTAACTAAAATATTTCATTAATGCGACTTTGGTCGCAATACAATTTCTGAACGCATGTTTGGTCGCAATATCAGTACGCAATAGTAAAATGCACGGTGTAACAAATGTAGATTGCAAATAATGAATGGAATTTATAATAAATAAATGTATACAAATGTTTATAAATTAAATCAATAAAACAAAAAAATCAATGAATTGCAAATATTTTAACATTTATAAATAAAAATTGTGGTATATCAATAAATTGCCCACTGTCAGTCTTCAAATACCATCCTTCGTATCATTTCTGTTTCTTCATCCCAACTCTTCTCTCTATCTGCAAGTATCATTTATGCAAGCTCACTTCTAAGTCTCTGTACATCAGCAGCCGTAACAGTATTAACAGCTGGTGGACTACAAAATGCTATACTTTCCATGTACTTGCATACATATACAGCGCAATCTACATTGAAATTTGCACAGAGTAATCATTAAATGAAATTAGATTTTTGTACTAAAAAAGGTAGAAAATATGATAAGTAAGGAGATGTCAAAAATTTATATACCTGTTTGCTTGTTGGGGCATCTTGTGTATTTTATATTTGTTTTTTCTCATTAATTTATTGAAATCAATCTCAAAAATCTGTAATAATCTTTCTTTCTGCAATGTCAATAGAAAAAAATCAGTATTAATCAAATTAAATGCAAATTTCCAGTAAACGAAATATTAATTTCAACTCACCATTATTCTTGCATCTTTTTGATAAAGCTTTAATATACTACTAGTTTTTTCAACTGGAACCAAAGAGTTGTAAAAAATCCACTCTTCTGTATGGCAATCAAATACCAACAAGGTCCAGTGAAATCCGGGATCGTTGGCACTGTGTTTGTGATTGATCGGGAAGAACATGTACTGCACATCATCTGTCCAGTTTTTCAACAGCTGCTGCTTGATGAAATGATCTTCCAGATCTTTACTTTTAGATACAACACCGTGCTGTGGACAATAAGAAAAATAAAATACAAAATGAATTTAAAGTATAAAAAAAATGATGAAAATTAGAAGTCATTACGTCAACACAACAGACTGCAATCATGGTCGCAGTGTTTCTTAATTATCACATTTTTATATTAATTAATGCTGCGACCAAGGTCGCAGTGTTGTTATTGATAAAGACTGCCAGGAATTGCAATCTAGGTCGCATACTTTTCATTACTAAAATATTAATCGTGGTGATTAATATTATCATGGACTGCGACTTAGGTCGCAGTTCATTAGGTAGCTGCTTCTTTCATATTAGCACGCATAGCGACCAAGGTCGCAGTGTTTGTTGTTGATTAAGACCGCCGCCAGCAACTGCGACCACAGTCGTAACCTATTTTAAATTGATATTGGGGTGATAATTTAATATAAACTGCGACCTTAGTCGCAGTACATTCGTTATACCTAAACAGCGATAAAGAACATTCACCAAATTAATTAGGAAATTTATATTACATTAAACCGTAAAGGGAAAATAGATGTTTACCCAAGCTTCGCTCCGAAAGAATATACGTTTAATCCTCCTCCTTTCTCTAGATGCTGCATGTAGAAATGAATTATATTTGCATCTAACTCTCTACTGAACATCAGGTCCTCAATGTCATTCTTTGTAACAATGATTCCGTTGTCGGTATCCTGATATGCAGTAGAACTGCAAGATATTCAAAACAAAGTTAGTAATTAAATTGTTCTTATATAGATATATACATTTTTTTGATATGATTTATAATAAACTTAATTAACTTACTCAGAGAAGGCCTTGTCCAAGAAATTTTTTATAATAGCTTGTTGATGAGGCTGCAGAATTCTGTATGCTATGATTTTGGTCAATTCCCTCGTTTTTGGCTGAGTGGGAAAAATCTCTTTGTCGCCGAAACCAGCGGCAGAACTCTGAGCCGCAGGCTTGTGAAAGAGGATGTTCACTAATTTTCTTCTTTGTTTTGGATAAACGAAGTCGGAGTCATCGCGATCTCTTTCAGCGCGCTTGCGTTCTTTGACTCCCCTTTTTATCGTTCCTTTAGAGTAATCCAAAATGTTCTTTTTAAGGATTGCTTCTGATCCGAAGTATGTTCTTGAATTTTTTCTTCAGAAGCTCTATCTCTTTGGAGTTCTTGAATCTGTTGAGTTATATTCAAAGAAAAACTGGGGATATCTTTCCCAGAAATATTTACAACAAATTCAGAACCCATGATTTCATCCTCTTCCAATTTTTTTTTCTTCTTCTCTTCAGCCTGCTTCTCCATCTGCTCCATAATTATTTTCTGCTTCTTCTCCTCTTCTCCCTTCTTTCTCCTCTCCTCCTCTTTCATCCTCTCCTTCCACTCTTCCCCTCTTTCTTCTTTTTCTCCTGCCTCTTCTTCTCCTCCTCTAACTTCCTCCTCTTCTCCTTTTTCTGCTCCTCCTCTTCTTTTCTCCTCTTCTCCTTCTCCTTCTTCTCCTTTTTGCTCCTCCTCTTCTGCTGCTCCTCCTCTTCCCTTCTCCTCTCCTCCTCTTCCCTTCTCTTCTCATTCTCCTCCTCTTCTCTCCTCCTCCTCTCCTGCCCCTCCTCTTCCCTCCTTCTCTCCTCCTTCTCCTGCTCCTCCTCTTCCCTCCTCCTCTTCTCCTTATCCTCTTCTTCCCTCATTCTCCTCTCATTCTCCTTCTCCTCCTCTCCTCCTCTTCCTTCTCTTCTTCCATCCTTCTCCTCTCATTCTCCTCCTCTTCCCTACTCTTCTCCTTCTTCTTCTCCTCCGCAGCAGCGGCTGCTCTCAGCAGCTCTTCTTCTTCTTCTTTCACTTTTAATTTCCTCTACTGCTTTTTTAATTTTTTCTTCTCTCTTATTTCTCTTCTTTTTTTCTTTAATTCAGCCTTGAGTCTGTTCTCAGTCTCCATTTTTTCAATTTTCATTTCAAGCTGAGAAACATATTCTCTCAAGTACTGATTTTGATTCCTCAACTCTTTAATTTCTTCAGTTTGTTCATCCCGTGGTGATGGCAAACAACCTGTAAAAGTTGGTTGTTGCTCATTCGTCTCTTCTTGCTCAATTATTTCTGCAGCTTCTGGCTCCTTTTCCGACGGAATGATAGCTTGATTATATGTATTTCCTTCTTCTTCTTCTTCTTCTTCTTCATCTTCATCTTCTTCTTCTTTTCTTCCTCCTTCTCTTTCCCTTCAACAGGAAGGCCAATCATAATTTTTTCATCATTAGAGATGTTGGCCATTCGACACAAAATCTGAAATAAAAAAAAATTTTAAGTTAAAACCAAAACAATGAAATAATTATACTGCGACCAAGGTTGCAGTTTATTTATTAACTATTAAGATAGAATGCGACCATGGTCGCAGTTTGTTTGTCCGGCACATAAATTTAATTGCGAAGACTTACAGCTTAATACTGCGACCATGGTCGCATTTAATGTATACGGTATTATCAGGAGAATGCGACCATGGTCGCAGTTTGTTTGTCCGGCACGTAAAATGAATTGCGAAACATACAGCTCAATACTGCGACCATGGTCGCATTCTGAGATTATGGTCGCATTTTAATTGTAATGCACATAAAAAAACTTGAACCAAGGCCCCATTTAAATGTATAAATTTTGAATCAACACTATATGGTATTTAATATTTTAAAACTTACGATATTTGCGTCAAGCTCATCTAGATCAATTTCAAGCAGAGATCTGCTAATGTTCTGGAGGTCCCATCTTACAAAACGTGGGGTTTTGTCCTCCAAACCAGACCTCGGCTCAAAAATAGGAGCCCTCTCACATAGCCAATACTGCAAAATGCAAAATTAAATTAGTTTACACAAATATTCACAAGATTATGGGGAAATTTCATACAATGTTGGCCAAATTTGATATTCATACTTACAATAATTTGCACGGAGCATCCTTGCAGCTCGTACGTGGTATGCCTGAAGATGTCTATTGACTCAATCAGGAATTGCCAAACAGCTTTAGCCCAGCATATTGTCCTCATCAGCTGCATATTGGCAATCTGTTCGACAATATACCACGGCACCGTACATTTGCTGCCAGAGAAGAATAGAGTGGCCGACATGTACAGGATGATTATTGTAGTAAAGTCTTGAGCTGCAAGTCTTTATCTGTCTCTTATAATTTCATGTAAAGTCACTTGCTGCTCAAGCTGTTCATCCTTTGTCACATCTAATTCACCCCTCCTCCTTTTCTTGACCAGAAGATCATCCAAAGCCTCTTCAATAGATACTTTCATGATCTTCTTTATATTGGGAAATAATGTTTTATAACCCCTCTGTCTTTCATCGTACAGGTCTTATTCATAATAAAATCCGCCCCTATGACAGGTAGACGAAAAGTGAGGGCAACATCCTCCACTGTTAACTCAATTTGTTTGCCCCCAATTCTAAAGGTCTTGTATCCCTATCATACCGGTCTAAAATACTCAGTATAACAATATTTGATTTTAGACCCTTTTCAACCTCAAATCCCTCATTGTAGAATGTCATAAAGATTGGGCCAAATGGGGTATTCTTGATCGCCTCTAAGAAATCGGCCTGAATGTACTTTTTGAATTTTTTTATGAACTCGCACATAGGTGTTAGGCTCAATCTCAGCAGACGAACCTTCATCTGTTGTTTACCTATAGATGTAGAAAAATTAAAAACTTTAAACCAATGATTACTTAAAAACTATAAGAGAATAAAAAACATATTATTTTGGAACACTGACCTAGGTCGCAGTCACCCACATTACAAATGTAAACAACTGCGACCCGGGTCGACACTGCGACCAAGGTCGCAGTCATTTACAGTGCAAATGTAAACAACAGCGACCCGGGTCTATACTGCGACCAAGGTCGCATAAGACTACAGCGCAAACATAAACAACTGCGACGCCCGGGAATTAAAAAACAGATGACGTTTAATACACTGCGACCATGGTCGCACGACACTAGATCGCATATTGAAACAACTGCGACCCATGTCGTCAGTATGTAATAAAAAAACAAAGGACGTATCATATACTGCGACCCACATCGCATTTGTCTACAACGAAAAGTCCAAAATTTTTTTTTTTAAAACTCTACGATCTAAGTCGCACAGATCTGCAACTATAATTTTAATAACTGCGACCCAGGTCGACAAATAGTAAATGAAAAAAATTTAATTTAAAAATATATTAACAAGATCGCGCATACAATGGCTTTTTTAAAAAATACTGCGACCAAGATAAAAATAGAAGGAAATGAAAAAACTTGAAAAAAATGGACCTTTATCGTTGTGTTAGAAAATTTATAAATTTAAAAAAATTTCGTCATCTAAAGTTTCAAAATCTCTTTCTTAATTGCAACCATGATAGCAATATTTAAAAATATATTATGAGTGAGGGTATTTTCGGAAAATATATTGTTTGAGGTGACTGACATTAAATTAGGCGGGATTTTTCTGGATTTTGTCCGCCAAAATTTTTGACAGGTTTGCGGCTCTGAATTGCCACGTCCCGCTGACTGAGAAACTCTCTCAGCTGGCGGCTGAGGTACAGTAACCCATATATATATATATATATATTTGATTGTCTGTGCATGTTTCTAGCACAATAAATTTCTTGCTATGTTTGATTTTTGTTCAATATAGTGATTGATATTTTTTTACAAGCTTACGCATTTGTTTTGTTGTATTTAAAAAGGGGAAGAAAAATCTTTGATTTGATTTTAATTCCATTCATTTTGACCAAAGAAAGAAAATAACTTTTCTTTTAGCAAATAAGTTCATACCTTTAATTGGTATCAATTATTGCAATTGTTATGCATCTTGTTTATCTTCATTTTAATTTTTTCAAATTTGTTTCTTAATTAGTTTTAACTGGTATAAATTACTTCAATTTGTATCCATTTTTCAGATTGTTTTAATTTCGATTGGTATCATAATTTATTTCAAAACTGTTATTCAATGGATAAACTTTTCTTTCAATTGGTATATTTTACGCAAGCTCTATACTAATTTGTTTTGTTTTGTTTATCTCTTTGTTGATAAAACGACAAAAATAGTGAGAAAAATTTAAAGTTTATATATGCATGTTTTATATCATATGTATATATGTTTGCTTGTTTATGAATAACTGTTTAATGTTTAGAGCTTTTGTTGAATATTTTATGTTTATTTGATTTGCATAAGTTAAGGAGAAGCTTTTATAGAGTTCTTCTCTACTCCATGCATATATATAACTTCATGAGTTTTGTCATTATTAAAAAAGAGACATTGTTGACCTAAAAGCTCATCACTCTAGTTTGATGATTATTAACTAATATATTTATACTACAAATGACCTTGTGATATTTAAATGACAGGTTCAATCATATCTTAGTAAGTTTGTTTAGCTTCAATAAAATACTCAAAATAAAGTTTTGAGCTAACAATATTGAATTAAGAGCTCAAGCACAAAGTAACATGTAGCACTTAAGGAGGAGTCAAACTTAAATGAATTAAGTTTGGATCAAGTTAAGATGAAGAAAAAGACTTGTTTATAGTTTTTTGTAAGTTTGTTTATATTCTTGTGAAGAGTAGTGTAGATTTGATTGCCCAAGCGATTATATAACACACATACACACACACGCACACTTGTTTTCAAATGATTTCATGATTTTATCCTGTTCACATTTTTGAAAAATAAAATCTTTTATATTGTTAAGTTTCAAAACAAAATTCTTTGTTTTTAAAGATATCATACCCTAAAAATATTTTTAAGTGTTGGTTTTTTAAGTTACAAAAGTTTCTTGTATACTTGAGTTTACAAACTTTTAATTACTATATTTTACTGTATTTTCATAAATTACAAAATATATTTTTAATTATTGTTTATCCATTGTCCAGTGTATTAGGACAGTCGATAACTAAGAATAGCTGTCGATTGCTATACGTGTGTGCACAAAATGAGTACAATTCAACTATCAACAACAAAATATAGCTGTCCACAGGGAGCATCAACAGAAATGTGTCGTCGCTTAGTCTGTCGATAGCCAAAAATAGCTGTCGACGGGTGCTTTAACAGAGACTGAGCTTTGCTCAGTCCGTCGACAGCCAACCATAACTGTTGACTGCTCTCTGTGCAAATTTTGATAAATCTGACCTTTGGAGCCATGCCTGTCAAAAAATGTGTTAGATGTCGACAACTACAAGTCTAACAGCTATATTGCTGATTAATCTCCTGATTAATTTCTAACGGTTACTTTGTGTAAACAATGACTATTTGGGTATGACTATATATAGGGGGTACTACAGAGACCCCAATAATAAGATTTTCATTGGGATTTGTGCTAAGTGTCTAAAAATCTCTTGAGAGCTATTTTGCAAAGATTTCTTGAGTTCATCTGTTTTTTACTCAAGTTTTCAAGTGCTATTCATTTCGTATCTATTGTGAGAAAGTTTACAAAAGTTTTCTTTAGTTTTCAACTTCCAAATCTATAATTTTATCACACAAGCTTGAGCCAATCTCTTCTATATCTATTCTATAAGAATCCTTGTTGTGAGAAAGTTTTGTTTGTGGTAAGAGTCTTGATCACTAGTGTTAGATTCATTGTATTGTGAGTGGCCGAAGGTTGCATCCTCGAATGAACTTGCGGGTTTGTGCATTGTAGTTCTTGCGGAAGGAGCAAAGGACTTGCGGGTCCGAGAATTCTTGAGGAAACTTGTACCAGTGGGTTATCTTGCGGGATCAAGCTTTGTAAATCTTGCATTGCAGTGGAGGCGGGGATGTAAGTCAAGTTGACCGAAACCCGAGAACATATCCCGGTGTTTGTGTTTGCTATTCTCTCTTTCTCAACTCAACTTTACTCACTTTTATTTATATATCTTGCATGTTTATTACTTGATCTCATCTATACATACTTGATATTGCTTGTGCCGAATTGTTATACTCCTTGACCCATTATTCTTATGATTATTTGGAATTGTTTAATCATTCTTACTCTGTTAATTAAGAAAGCAATTGGGCACCTTAACTCTTAATTAAGAGGATTTTGAGGAGAAGTTCAGAGCCCTTCACAGGGTATGCAACTTTATTTCTTGATTACTAGTTTATTGTTTATATGTATT
Source organism: Agave tequilana (assembly GCA_038442645.1). Classification (NCBI taxonomy): domain Eukaryota; kingdom Viridiplantae; phylum Streptophyta; class Magnoliopsida; order Asparagales; family Asparagaceae; genus Agave; species Agave tequilana. The sequence continues at coordinate 43,133 of JAVJIF010024015.1, read as the reverse complement.
GATTTTGTTAAGTAGTAATTGATTAATTAAGTTTTTAAATTTCATATTATATTAGCACATTATCTATTTATCCTCTCTAGGTTATTTCAATTGGTATTAGAGCTCGTGCTCTTAATAATTATTTTAACTACTGAAGAGTGATTCTTATTTTTTCTAATAACTATACTTTCTACACACATATGGCCAATAGAACTATAACTTGTCCACTACAGTTTGATAGACTCAAATTTCCCTTTTGGAAAGTGAAGATGTCCGTCTTCCTTAAATCACAAGGAAGAAGAATGGTCAAAGCCATCACTAACAAGTTTGTTGAACCCTATAAGATGAGGTACTTGGTCCGATAGTACCGTCAAAGAATATGAAGCCAATGCAAAGGCATCATACACTTTGATGCATGCACTTAATGATGATGATCTATCTCGGGTCATCAATTGCACATGGCCTATGATATGTGAAAATGTTTAATCATTACACATGAAGGCACATCACGACTGAAAAAAATAAAAATTGATTGCTTAATTCACAATATGATAGTTTTTAAATGCTTGATTGTGAATCCATTGATGATATGTTACTCGGTTTGTCACTATTATTAATGAACTTGTTTTTCTAGGTAAACCTAACCACAATGATCAAAAGGTGCGAAAGATCATCAGACACTTCCTAAATCTTGAAAAGTCAAAGCTACGACCTTAAAGTATCTAAATGACAAGGAGGAGATGGATTTTACCACATTCATGGTAATCTAAAGACCCATAAGATAGAGATGAAAGTAAGAGAGGAGCGTGAACCTCCAAAGAAGACAATTGTCTCTTAAAGCTCTCCTCAAGTAGATCCAAGAAGAATGAAGATGGTAATGATAATATTCCGTGCTAGTAAGAAAATGGGACGATTGTTCTCCCTCTTAAAATGGAAAGACAAGAGAAGTGCAATGAAGGCAACAACTTGGAATTCAGAGAGTGAATCCACAAAAAGATGATAATTCCGCACGCATGTGCTTCATGTCCAATGGAATGATAAATTTGGAATCTCATATATATAGTGATATGAATATGGGTGAGCTTGCTTTATTATTTGAAAAGTTTAAAAAAATATTATATATTGAAAATTAAAAACAAAAGATTGAAGAAAGAAAAAATTTTCTTTGTTTTCAAAATTAAATGTTATTTTTGAAGGAAATGAATCTTTGAAAAATCAAATTGATTTGTTTTCAAGAGAAAAAGAAACTGTTTCAACTGGAAAATGAGCCATTGAAAACCAAAATTGACTTGATTTCCAAAGAAAGATTTTTTTTAAAAGAAAATATTCTTTGAAAACTCAATTTGATATTGTTTTGAAAGAAAATGAATGACTGCATATTTCTTTGAATAAATTCAGAAAGGATTTTATCGCCACACTTCTCATGCTAATATTTCTTCTTTCTCTATTGATAAAAATGAGATTCATGAAGTAGAAAAGAAAATTAATTGTTTGAACTCAATCTTGATAAAATATGCATTCAACATTGAAAGATTGAAATTCTTGTTGCAAAAGAAACAAGTTTCACGTATTCATGCACATACTTCATGGCATACACATCATGCAAATGATTATATGTTTAGTCATTTTTCAAGGGAATTAACATGGGTTATTGATTAGTCTCTAATTTTGCATAATTTGTATCACATCTTCACATTGATTTCATATTGAATTTTGCTAATAAAGCTTTGCTTCCTTGATTCTAGGTCCATGGTGTGCAATGAAGAAGAAGACCCTAAATCACCATTTAATTGGTGATTAAAATCCTATTAAAGATAGCCATTGACCTAGAGAGCTGATTCTGTAAAAATCAGGGGCTGCAAAGATGAAACCAGGTACAGGGCCTGACAGGGGACAGACGGGACCGCGCGCGGCCCCAGGATGGCCGCGGAAACGCGGCCGTACGGCCGCGGCCCCGGCCGCGTTTTGGGCCAGGGCCTGTCCCCTGGCCCCCCTCTTCCCTGGTGGCTATAAATACCCCCCTGGGGTTTCAGAGAGGAGATATGCAAAGTTTTAGGAGTAGTTTTCATTCCATGTTGTAGTTTAGGGTAGCTTAGCTTAGGTTAGTTCCTCTTCCTCCATTGTATTTTCCATTTTGTAGATCTATTACTTGTAATAGGGAGAGAGTGATACATGCTTGGAATGCAAGAGTGCTTGTAATAGAAGGTGACAATCTATGAAAGGTGCTCTCTTTACCTCTCTATGTTTTCTTCTCTCCAATCTCTTTTACATGTGTAGCTAACTTTTCTCTAATGGTAACTAACTACTAACCACGAACTTGCTAACTTCTTTATGATAATTCACATGAATCTAATAGCCTCGTTTTGGCCTTGCTCTTGCAAGAGCCATTGATGGCTCATGATGATGGATCTAACACTCTAACTTCCTAACCACTAACAAGCTAACATTACTTTACTCCATGCTTACTTTTAGTTTTGATGGTCTAAGTGTAGCTTGAACTTGTTTTGATGAGTTGGGTTGTGATGAGTTACATAAGGGTCATACTTTGAATCGCTCTTGAACCAAGTACTAGTGATGGCCAATGATACATGTGAGGCAACTATCACTAAGAGGTTAGCATGTTAGTGGAGTTATTAGTAGTTAGTGCCATGAGTTTTCTTTCTTTTTCACTTTGTTTAGAAACATTCCAAAAACCACAAATATATTCTTTTCTATGTTTCCCACTTCTTTGTGTTTCACCGTACTTCTCTTTTCATTCTTTTCTTTTCATTCTTTAAAACTTTGAAGAATCTTTACAACACGTGAATGAACCGGTAAAGCTTCTATCGCCTCCCATCCTTGTGGATTCGACTCGTTTTAGTCTCTATGCTATAACGGAAGTATCGAGGAAGCCAAAGTACACACACTTTAAATCTTCATTTCAAAAAATACACTTTTTGTGCGCGGTTTTACCCCGATCACCTACCCCCCCTCCCGTGGGGATGCGGAGTTTGAATGAGAACCTTCATCGTCGGTAATGAGGATGTTGGATAAGTTAGGCTGACGGTCCGCGTGCTCATGGCATTGATAGTTTTTCCTTTCCTTTCGGAGCGGTGGAGGTGATGGCTATAGTCTAGGTAACATTATTCTTACTTGATAGAGTCATATCGGTCGTGCGAGGCTATTTAGAAGAAGGGTTAGGTTATTGGATGGTAAGAGATCCTGAGTATGGATTCAGAATAGCTCTCAACGAAAGCGCCAAATGCTGTGAGTAATTTCCTAAGGAATTAATTCACACACCAAAATAATAGAGTGGGTGTAATCAAATCATAGAAAAGTCATCGCAAACACAGAGAATTACGTGAAAACCCAAATGGTAGAAAATCACGTAGAGAAAGAGATTCCACTAAAATAATGGCGATTACAATGATGTTCTCTGGTGTGCAAAGGTTACTGGGCTCAATTGATCGTCCCCTTCTGCATTAGAAGGGATCTATTTTTTATACAGGTTGTGTCTGTTGGATAAGGCTGCAGAGTTCAACTCTATTTAAATACTTAACCCCTTATATCATAGGCAGTTTAGAGCTAAACATCCAGGTTTGAATTGATTGGGTGAGAGTACATCTTTATCTGATTCTCTGCATCCAACTATTTATACAGCTGATCTATTCCCGAGTTATAACTGTCGAGTTCAAATAAGGGTTTGGCTTATAGATAGATATTCTCACAGATGATTCCATCTCCTCCTTCTAACTATATGAATCGCTCAGGGTTTGAATTGAATGGGTACTCCCGATCAGAGGTTCATAAAGTGGTCATGTGTTGCTCGCATGTTTGGTGCTAAATGGACACGTAGCGAGATCTCGAAGGGGTAGGAAACTGACCACTACACACACCTATGCATATAAATACTCTATTGCTATTTTTTTTTAATTGTGCTTAATACCTTTAGTGCAAGAAAAAAGTAAATAAGTTATTTATATGCAAAGGTAGTGATACATTTGTGTATTGTTCAGCAATTTAGTTAAAAAAAATGATATAATTTGTGCATAAACCGACAATAAAGGATCCACCAGCTAGTCTGTCTGTATGCAGATGGCTTCCATCAAACATATGTAACAATCACGTGGAAGTCTCAGTAGGAAGATGTTATTCTCAAGAGGTTTTGCATTTTAAACAAAAATTAATTTATAGCTTGTTGAACTAAAAAAATTAGCATGCGGAGAGAAAATATTCCACTTGAACATAATTATATTACCACACTAATTAGTTTATAGCTCTCCAAGAAGACAGATAAGTACTTAAGATTGTAATTCGTCTTGAAACTTAGATTCTTTAAATCTTTCTCAAGCGTCATTAAACAAATTCCGAAGTCTATTTACATGGACCACACAAACTGACAGAACAAGAAATAAGCAATAACAGGACCACAGAAAGAGAGAGTGACAGATATCAAACATTTGACTCCCCAAATTCCAAACCATGAGAGATTAAACTCTCCAAATGATGGAGATTGATTGATCGATTCGACGATTAAGATGACTGACTCATTAGATGAAGTCACTGAACATTGAATCACAACCTTTCCTCAAGTTGCAGGACTTGGTTTTTGTTAGGATAAGCTAAATATATATTAGCACTAGCATAATTAAGCATGGATTAATTATTCCAATGTTAATTAAAGACCAAGTTGGGTTTTATACATAAAGCTATAGTTGGAGTTTCTCTTTCCTGTGGGTGGTCCATTCGCATGACTTCTGCAGTTTAGCCAATTGGTTAGATGTTTAAGAGTACATGGACACTTCTTTCGATTGGCAAAGGTATAAACTAAAATAATGATGTTTATAGTGTTATGAATATTTATACTTATTCATCGTGCAAAAAACAAATGGTCGCAATAATGAGTGAGTGAGTTAGGGTTTTTAGACGTCTATATCATGATGAAATGGTCGGATGGACAATTTGTACGTATAAAGTCATAAATCTAAGTAATATGCTGATTCAGCAATCATTTTGTGCCACTTGGCGCAAGGATAAAAAAAAATTACAAAAACACTTGATTTTTTATTTTAATTAATTTAAATAATATATATCAACTTCAACAGAGTTGATCTTTTTTTGAATGCTGTAGCATTTGAATTTGAGCGGAAAGGATTGTTCTCAAATCCTTTTAGAAGTAGCCAAGCATGTGTATAATATGTGTGTGTGTGTCCCCAAGGTGGCCTAATGGCAAGTCATTGGAGTCAATCCCTAAGTGGCTTGGGTTCAAGGCCCTTGTTTGATATATTTCACCCCGGGTTTCGCCTCGCGATTTACCCTATTCCGTGCTGGGAAACTCACTGGGCGGGGGTTACGGGACCCGTGAGATTAGTCGGGGTCACACTCGTTGTCCGCATTTTGAGCCCTGGATACCCTAATAGATTTCAATACACACACACACTTCCGATGTCATCTAAGGGAAGTCCGTAAGATGACGCATCAAAACTCCAATCAACTTATCATTTTTCTCGATCCAACCGGTACATCATAATCTTCATCCTAAGACAAATACATATAAAAAAATAAAGTGAATTAGAGTCTCTTTAATTATTGATCCAATGGTCCTATTTGTTTTACTGTTGAAGGTTAAATTTTTAACTATTTGATAGATGAGTAAACAAATTTCAAGTCACGTGAATTTTTATATATCTTAGGATATGAAGATTGCAGTCAATTGGCCCCAAACAGCAATTTGGTACTTGTTACATTAATAATAATCTTCAAAAACTAATCATGTTGTATGAATAACTCGTTGTGGGCTCAACTGGTAAGATAAGTCCTAGCTATGTAATTATGTGTTTAAGGAGTTGCAGACATGTAGGAGTGTTGTAAAGTAATTAAAAGCCTTCCTCCAGGCCCCAGTCAATTAAGCTAATCTACCAAAATTTATAAATTAAATTTATTACAGTTTGATATCGTCACTGATGAGCGTAACGTCAAATATATAGATACATATTTGACGTAACTTGTAATGTTCATAACAATGAAATTTCTAAATAAGTAAGTTACTATAACTTTAGTCCCCATTTCAAATTCATGGTGGATGAAAACATCAAAGAGTTGGTGATGAATTGGAGAAGACAACCTATAGAGCATTTATTAAAGAAGCTACACCTGATATTTCTTAACTAGCTGGATTAAAAAGAGGGAAAAAAAAAAATGCTGATTGGGATGGCAAACTAATTAATCTTAGCTTGATTCATAAATTATATCTAATTATGTAAAAGAGTAAGGCTAAATTGGGCTAAATTTCTCAATATTTCCATAAACTTTCATGGGTATCTCAGAAAACTACTACCTATTTTAAAATTTCCGAAAAAACGTCATGAATTATCTCACAAGTTCTCGAATAACTACCTTTCGTTAGTTGGCCATCAAGTGTGACCATTATATGACCAAATTACCCTTACTGTGCGCATGAATTACACGTGTTTTGTATTATGCAGTCAGTACAACCCCTTGGGAGCTGATTTAAGTTAAGGGGGCATTTGGTTTTTTAAGCCGTTAATGCCAGTTGGTTTTTTCAAGGAAAACAATAATTCATGGTAGTATTTTGAGAATTTTAAAGTGGTGGTAGTTTTTTGAAAAACACATAAAAGTTCATGATAGTATTGAAAAATTTAGCCGGCTAAATTGTAGAATACAACACCTTATGTTTCATTACCTTTGCATATAAATACTTGCAGTGGGTAATTCCTAGAGAATTAATCTAAGCACCAGATTTGTAGAGATGAAAAAAGCAAATCACAGAAATTCTAAAGCAAACACAGAAAATTACGTGAAAACCCGAAAGGAAAAAAAAACACGAAAAGAGAGAGGTTTCACTATAATGCTGACTATTACAATGATGTTTCTCTGCTATGCTAGGGTTTCTGGGCTCAAATGATCATCTCCCTCCTCGTTGGAAGGGATCTAATATTTATATAAGGAGTGTCTGTTGGATAAGGCTGCAGAGTTCAACTAAGTTTAAGCACTTAATCTCGTATCTCATAGGCGGTTAGAGCTGAGCATTCAGCTTTGAATTGGTTGGGCGAGAGTTCACCTTTATTTGGTAGTTTGCGTCCACTTGTTGATGTGGTTGATCTGTTCTCGATTGGTAACTGTTGAGTTCAAATGGAGATTTAGCTTAGAGATAGGAATTCTGACAACTGATTCTATCTCTTTCTTCGAACTACATGAACCGCTCGGAGTTTGAATTGAATGAGAACTGCCAGTCAGAGGTTCTGAAAGTGGCCATATGTCGCGTGTGTTTGATGCTAGATGGACACGTGTATAATCTTGAGAGGGTCGAAAATTGACCATTACAGATGCCCTCTGCTTCTCTCTCTTTGGAGGGGGTCGGGAACCTTCCTTCAGGAATCATGGGATCTCGGGAACTCTGAGAGATAGAGAGGCGAGCAGATAGAGAAGAGAACTTTGGATCTAGATTCGGGTTAACTATTGTTGCTTCGATTTTTGTCTTTTAGTGGCGTGCGTGGCTCTATAGGCTGGCAGAGCCTTAAATATGCGTCCTATTCATGGTCGCTTCGGTCAATTAACTGCCGAGTCGCGGCGTTTAAGGATGATGCGGTGTATCCAGCATGACAGTTCGGATCCGAATCATCATGACACATGTAGGTTGCTAATCGAGTAGCTCTTCGTCTTTTTCGAGGAGTAGAATTCTGAAGAGCTGACGCTTGAGCTTCTTTTCTCTCTAAAAATAAGAAGGAACTCTTCAGGGAAGCTCTAAGCTACTTCTTGAAATTTTCTTACTTCTAAAATTTCACATTGTTCGGCGGGCGGTGATGACTCATTCCTTCTTTTGTTCGGTGGAGGACGGGGAGAGAGAGAGGATGGTGATGGTTGTTGCGCTCCTGATGTTCAGGAATTTGTTTATCGAAGAGCTTTGATTTTCACGAGGAGGCCTGGCTATCAGGAAGGACATGAAATATTCTAGCTTCTGATTGGTCTGCACATCTGGCCTCTGATCAGATCAGGCTGGGCAGGGTTAGGGCTCGACACCCCTTTCTTTCCCTGCAGTGACCATAGAGCAGGGAGCATAGGCGTACTTTCTAACGGATCCAATCTCTTGAACTGACCATCTGTACTCCTATTCGATGTCACAGCCTTGGCTAGCACCGCTCCTGAGTTCATCTTCGGAGTCACACTCTTGGCATCAGTATTCTCATCGCCTTGTAGGCTTCAGTCTGTAGTTTGCGGCACAATCTCCCCTGCTAGTGTCTTCCTAGGAGTTCTTGTCACCTTTGTCCTTCTGGCTGTGGGGGATTTTTAGCATGGGAGCCATCTCTTGGGCGCTATTGGGGACACAGCTAAGGGTGTACATGTAGCAGATCTTGTATTATTTTGTTAGATGTAACCTTACTTGTACGGATTTAATCGAAAAAAAATCTATAATGATGTAGAGGATTTTGAATAGAAGTATTATTTAGATCTTGTTTTGTTTATGATTGACTTCTTGTTGCATCTGCTTGGAGGCCGTTTTGGTTTAAAAGCATTTGTGATGATTTGGCATGTAGTTCTCGAGTGGGGTTCGTTCTACAATGTTATTTACAAATCATACCTGCGTGGGGTGACCCCTAACTTTGGAGGTGTGTTTTCATGGTAGCTGTCAGGGTGACGACCTGAGATAGGTTGCTGACTCGCTCGAGCGGCCATCAGAATAAGTCCCATTATATGCTGGCTCCGAGCATCCAACATGGGTGAGTCTCCATCTTTTAGGAGGTTCCTCGAAGGGTCGCCGTCAGGGTGAAGACACGTATAAGTTGTTGACCTGTTCGGGTGACTATTATGGTATATCCCATTGTAGGCTGGCTCTGATCATCCAACGTGGTAAGGGTCTCTATCTTTTAGGAGGCTCCTCAAAAGGTCACCATTAGGGTGAAGATCCATGTAGGCTGTAGACCTGCTCGGGCTGCCATCATGGTATATCCCATTATAGGCTGGCTCCGAGCATCCAACGTGGACGGGCCTCCATCTTTCAGGAGACTCCCTGAAGGTTCGTCGTCAGGGTGAAGATCTGTATAGGTTGTTAACCTGCTCGGGCGACCATCAAGGTATATCCTATTGTAGGCTGGCTCCGAGCATCCAACCTGTGCGAGCCTCCATCTTTTAGAAGGTTCCCCGAAGGGTCGTCGTTAGGTGAAGACCCGTATAGGATGTTGACCTACTTGGGCGGCCATCAGGGTATATCTCATTGCTGGCTGGCTCCAAGCATCCAACGTGGGCGCGCCTTCATCTTTAAGGAGGCTCCCCGATGAGTCTGAAAAGTCACCTAGAGGGGGGGTGAATAGGTGACAATGCTAATCAAAGGGCAAATAAAAATTTAAAGCTACAACAATTACCAATCAAGATTCACAAGATGAATGCAAGCAAGTAAATATGACAATGATTATGATGAGCAAGAATAAGAGCAAGTATAGTAAAGTAAAGAGTGCAAGAAAGTAAACCAATCACAAACACAAGGATATGTTATCGAGGTTCGAGCACCCAGCTCTACTCCCCGCCTTCCCCAGAAAGATTCTAGCTACTTCCACTATCACAAAGAACAATTACAACCGGAGTACCCAACTCTACAATTACAATCACAAGAATCTCTGAGTAGTCACAAGACCACAAACTCTCTCTTTCAAAAATCTCTTCCTTTACAAAGGTTCTTAGAGAATAATGAGTAGAATTGAAGCTCTTTTGTGTGTAAGGAAAAGAAATTGAAATCAGAGAAAATCTTTTGAAAACCCTTCAGAAAATTGAGAGAATTTAGCACAAAAACCAAGAACTTTTGAAAGCCTTAAACTTTTGAATTTTGTAGCAATAATTGTTGTAATGAATCTCTCCCCAATCACCCCTATTTATAGGAGAGGGCTAGGTTAAGAGATAAAAACAAACTTAAGGCTAATTAAGTAATATTAGATTTGAAATAAATCCTTAATACAAATTTTAAACACAAAAGACAAAATAAAACAGCTCTTAAAAATCTGCCCGTTACTGTTCAAACGGTCAGATCGGTCGACCGGTGCGGTCGACCGCTAGTTCAAAATTATGACCGTTACAGGCATACGGTCGACCGCCCGGTCGACCGGAAAAATCAGAGAGCAAAAACTATAGTCCGGTCGACCGCCCCGGTCGACCGACAGACATGCACACGGATACGTGCATCTGCCAGGACCTCGGTCGACTGGGACGGTCGACCGGTATAACCTGACACAGATTCGGTCGACCGGCCGGTCGACCGGAACTGGTCAAAAATCAGACTTAGAAGGAATTTAAGAAAAGATTAAGATTTTGATAAAAATACTTTTGAACAGGGATTAGTATAAAACATAAATATATATCTGTAGGCAAAATCTTGTATGCAAAATATTTTTGTATAAATTATAGGAAAATATTTTGGATTGAACATGTGCGCAAAAACGTGTGTGATAGAGCTTCAAACCTATCCACTATTCTTTAACAAACTTCTAAACTATAAAACTAAAAATAAAGTATGCATAGCAATCTTCACAATCTTTGAGCCATGCAATGCCTTGCTAGTGCCTTCTCTTCTATGATCCTTCCTTGATTGTGCAATTTTCCTTCATAGCTTCATGAACCTAGAAGTTGTTGCAATAGCAAGCAATGGCCTCCAAAAATGGTACAAACCTGAAACTCATCTTAACAAACTTATTAGTACCAAATAGCTCATATTTGGTTTGTCATCATCAAAACCATAACCAAATGGAGAGTGTAACCTTTTGGCCAACAATCTCCCCTTTTTGATGATGACAAAACAAATAGGCTATAAACAAAAATATAGGGGAGGAGAAAACTCCCCCTCAAATTGTGCTATATTATTTAAACTTAAAACACAAGAATTCATAGAAAGGATATCAAATGAAACCAAATTGAAACAATACCAATAGAAACAATACCAATAGAAACAATATACAAGATTTCTCAATTTCATAAAACACAAAACTCATATCAAAATTTATTAAAACCAAAACATATAAATTCATATGGAACCAAGACCAAATGAACTTATTTTTGTCCATGTAAACTTACTCTCCCCCTTTTTGTCATACATCAAAAGGGTTATGAAAAACATGTCTATTCAATAATACAAACATTAAGTTCTCCACAAATAAACGAAAATCTAGCAAAATCAAGAGGTTTAGTGAAAATATCGGCTAGTTGTAAATCCGTGGAAACATAATCAATATCTATATCACCTTTCTCAAAGTGATCTCTAAGAAAGTGATATCTAATCTCAATGTGCTTGGTCTTACTATGTTGATTTGCAATCTTAGTCATGTGTATAGTACTAGTATTATCACAAAATATTTTTATATGATCAAAGTGCAAATCAAAATCAAGGAGAGTATGTTTCATCCAAAGGACTTGTGCACAACAAGCCCCGCGGCAACAAACTCCGCCTCGGCGGTTGAGAGAGCTACGGAATTTTGCTTCCTAGAGGACCATGAAACAAGACAATTACCAAGAAATTGACATGTCCCACTAGTACTCTTTCTATCTACTCTACAACCCGCATAGTCGGCATCCGAATAACTAGTCATTGAAAAATCTCTAGTTTTCGGATACCAAAGACCCATTCTAATTGTGCCCTTAATATAACGAATAATGCGTTTTACCGCAATAAGATGAGACTCTTTAGGACACGATTGAAATCTAGCACAAAGACACACACTAAACATGATATCCGGCCTACTTGCCGTTAAATATAAAAGACTTCCTATCATGCTTCTATATAATTTAATATCAACATTTTTACCTTGATCGTCCTTATCAAGCTTGGTTGTAGTTGACATTGGAGTGTTGCAAGCCTTTGATCCTTCAAGCCCAAACTTCTTTACTAGCTCCTTTGCGTACTTGGCTTGGTTAATGAAGGTTCCGTCTTGCAATTGCTTGATTTGGAGTCCAAGAAAGAAATTAAGCTCACCCATGGAAGATATTTCAAATTCTAGTTGCATTACCTTTTCAAACTCCTTGCACAAAAGCTCATTAGTAGATCCAAAAATTATATCATCAACATAAATTTGCGCAATTAAAATATCATTATCAACATGCTTAGTAAAAAGAGTTGTGTCTACTTTGCCTTTAACAAAATCATTTGAAATGAGAAAACTAGAAAGCCTTTCATACCAAGCTCTTGGAGCTTGTTTCAATCCATACAAAGCTTTATCAAGTTTAAAAACAAAATCGGGATGAACATGATCAACAAAACCGGGAGGTTGAGCAACATAAACTTCTTCATTAATAAAACCATTTAAAAATGCACTTTTTATATCCATTTGAAAAAGTTTAAAATTTTTAAAACATGCAAAAGCTAGTGTCATCCGTATGGCTTCAAGCCGTGCTACGGGTGCAAAGGTCTCCTCAAAGTCAATTCCTTCAACTTGAGTGTAACCTTGGGCCACTAACCTAGCTTTATTCCTAATGACATTTTCGGACTCATCCATCTTGTTTCTAAAGATCCACTTAGTACCAATTATTGGTCTATCGTGGGGCTTAGGAACAAGGTGCCAAACTTGGTTGCGCTCAAATTGATTGAGTTCCTCTTGCATGACAAGCAACCAATATGGGTCCGTCTCGGCTTCGAGAATGCCTTTGGGTTCAAAATGAGAAATGAAAGCAAAGTTACCACATAGGTCATGGAGTTTGGAGCGCGTAGTGACTCCTCTAGATGCATCACCCAAGATGAGCTCCTTCGGATGATTTGTAGCGTATCTCCAAGCTTTAGGAAGCGGTTGAGAGCTTTCCTCCTTATCCTCTTGAACTTCACCAATAGGGTCTAGCTTATCTTCTTGAGCGGGTGAGTCCTTCAAGGATAGTCTCTCCATGTCTTCACCTAATGGTTCAATCTCTACAACATTTTCAACAAGCACATTAGATTCTTCAAATTTAACATGCATGGATTCTTCAATGGTAAGTGTAGATCTATTAAACACTCTATATGCTTTGCTAGTAGAAGAATATCCAACAAAGATAGCTTCATAAGCCTTAGCATCAAATTTACCCAAATTATCCTTAGTATTTAAAACAAAACACTTGCATCCAAAAACTTTGAAATATGCAACATTTGGTTTTCTAGAATGATACATTTCAAAAGATGTTTTAGAAGAATTTTTGCATAAATAAATACGATTCGATATATAGCATGCGGTGTTTACGGCCTCGGCCCATAAATATTGAGGGAGGTCATACTCACTTATCATTGTCCTAGCCATCTCTTGAAGTGTTCTATTTTTCTTTCTACAACTCCATTTTGTTGTGGAGTTCTAGGACAAGACATTTCATGCTTAATTCCTTTTTCATCACAATGAGTCATGAAGAGTTGGTTAACAAACTCACCACCTCTATCACTCCTTATTTACAAAATCGGAAAACCTTTTTCTTTTTCAACTCTTTTTCGAAAAATCTTAAAATGAGAAAAAGTTTGATCTTTATGTTGCAAAAAGAAAACCCAAGTAAAACGGGAGAAATCATCAACCAAAACAAATGCAAATCTACTTCCATTTAAACTCTTAGTTTTAGTTGGTCCAAAAAGATCCATATGAATTAATTCTAAAGGCCTAGTTGACATGATATCCTTGATTGGTTAAAGAAAGACTTGGTTTGTTTCCCAAGTTGGCACGCACCACAAATGCGGTCTTTCTCAAAATTCAAGCAAGGTATACCCTTCACCAATTCCTTTGAATTAATCCTAGAAATATGGTCAAAAGATGCATGTCCTAGTCTTCTATGCCAAAGCCAAGAATTTTCATCAAAAGCATTCAAGCATTTAGTAGAACAATCTAAATTAAGCATGTCAATAATATAAACATTATTATCACGAAAACCGGTAAGAATACAATCATTAGATTTAACATTAAAAATCTTGCAAGAGGAATCATCAAAAACAACTTTAAGTCCACGGTCACAAAGTTGACTAATGCTAAGCAAATTATGTTTTAAACCATCTACTAAAAAAACATTCTCAATAATAGGAGATGCACCAATTTGAATGTTACCTATACCGATGATAGTTCCTTTGGAGTCATCCCCGAAGGTGACGGTGCCACCTTCCATGTACCTTGATAGGGTTGTGAAGTTGTTGATGTCCCATGTCATGTGTCTTGAACAACCACTATCAAGGTACCACCGCTCCCTACGTCTTGGAGCTTTGGTGTGTACCTATATCAAATAATTTAAGACTTGATTTTGGTACCCACATTTTCTTGGGTCCTCTAGGGTTAGTGTCATGAACCCAAACAAGATTATTTGTTCTATTTAGTTGATCATAGCAAAACTTAGCTAAATGTCCATTTTTACCACAATATGTGCATCTATACACTCTACCATATTTAAAAGCATAGTGAGTGTGTGATTTGTGAGCATGAGAAACTTTAGCATGAGTGGTGTGAGTATGAGAATTCTTAGCTTGTGAAGTGTTAGCATGTGAAGTGTGCTTTTTAGAAAACATGTTCTCAAGTTTCTTGGTATTAAAAGCACAATCATTTAAAACTTTTTCAAAATCATTCATTTTTGATTTAAAGGAAGAAATTTCTTTTTCATCAATAATAGGAGATTTTGCTTTACAAGAAACTTTGTAGGTATTAAATTCTTTTTGTATAGAAATGAGATTAGAAGAAATATTATCCTTTTCTTTAGAAACCATAGCAAGTTCATTCTTAAGAAAAGCAACTTCTTTTTGTAATTTTATGCATTCAAGTTTCTTGTTATCATAAGATTCAGAAAGTTCTACAAAAGCATGCACTAGAACTTCCTTACTTACATCATCATCTTCATCATCAAGGGATTGAGGGGTTACCTTGGGTGTGTTTGCCATGAAACACATATTAGCTTGATCCACCTCCTCTTCGGACTCGCTTTCCGAATCCCACGTAGCTTTGTAAGCTTTCTTTTCCTCCGGCTTCTTTGGCTTGAAGGAGGAAGTCATTTTCTTCTTGAACTCCGGACAATCCGCCATGATATGTCCGGGTTTGCGGCAATTGTAGCATATGATCCTCCGCTCCTCTTTACCTTCAAATTTTCTCCGGAAGTTGAGCTTGTTCTTCCGGTACATCCTCTTGACGTTGCGAACAAGTAGAGTAAGCTCCTCATCTTCTTCTTCGTCATCTTCATCGTCATCATTGGTGGATGAAGTCTTGAAGGCTATGGATTTCTTCTTTGAAGTAGTGGCCTCTTCTCTTGCCTTCTTCTCCATCTCATGGGTCTTTAGGTTCCCAATGAGACTAATGAGGTCCATCTCGTCCTTGTCGTTCAACTCCTTCAAGGTGGTGGCCTTGATCTCCCATGATGAAGGAAGAGCCCGAATTACTTTCCGCACCTTTTGATCGTTGGAGATGTCATCACCTAAGGAAGAAAGACCATTAGTGATTTTAGTAAACCTTGTAGCCATACTATCAATAGACTCATCATCAAGCATTTTAAATGACTCATATTGGGACCTCAAGAGATCTATCTTAGCTCTCTTGACTTGTGAAGTCCCCTCGTGTGTGACCAATAAGTGTTGCCAAATCTCATAGGCGGATTGACAATGAATTACCCGTGTAAGGTCATCCTCATTCAAGGCGGTTAATAGGGAGTTTTGGGCCTTGGAGTTAGCCTCATATAGTTTAAAGTCAAGGTCGGTCCAAGTGCTCTCATCACCATCGGGTGCTTCATAGGGTTTGGTCAAGGACTTGGCTACTAAGCTACCCAAAGATTGCAAAAAAATAGTCATCCTAACCTTCCAAATTGGGAATTGAGTCCATCAAATTTAGGTGGGGATTTAATGTTGTCGGCCATGTTTACTAGTGATGAATGAATGAAATGAAAATGTTGATTAGCAAGTTTTAAGGATCTCTCTATGGATGTTAAGCCAAATCTAGAGTCCAAGCTCTGATACCAATTGAAAAGTCACCTAGAGGGGGGGTGAATAGGTGACAATGCTAATCAAAGGGCAAATAAAAATTTAAAGCTACAACAATTACCAATCAAGATTCACAAGATGAATGCAAGCAAGTAAATATGACAATGATTATGATGAGCAAGAATAAGAGCAAGTATAGTAAAGTAAAGAGTACAAGAAAGTAAACCAATCACAAACATAAGGATATGTTATCGAGGTTCGAGCACCCAGCTCTACTCCCCGCCTTCCCCAGAAGGATTCTAGCTACTTCCACTATCATAAAGAACAATTACAACCGGAGTACCCAACTCCACAATTACAATCACAAGAATCTCTGAGTAGTCACAAGACCACAACTCTCTCTTTCAAAAATCTCTTCCCTTACAAAGGTCCTTAGAGAATAATGAGTAGAATTGAAGCTCTTTTGTGTGTAAGGAAAAGAAATTGAAATCAGAGAAAATCTTTTGAAAACCCTTCAGAAAATTGAGAGAATTTAGCACAAAAACCAAGAACTTTTGAAAGCCTTAAACTTTTGAATTTTGTAGCAATAATTGTTGTAATGAATCTCTCCCCAATCACCCCTATTTATAGGAGAGGGCTAGGTTAAGAGATAAAAACAAACTTAAGGCTAATTAAGTAATATTAGATTTGAAATAAATCCTTAATACAAATTTTAAACACAAAAGACAAAATAAAATAGCTCTTAAAAATCTGCCCGTTACTGTTCAAACAGTCAGATCGGTCGACCGGTGCGGTCGACCGCTAGTTCAAAATTATGACCGTTACAGGCATACGGTCGACCGCCCGGTCGACCGGAAAAACCAGAGAGCAAAAACTATAGTCCGGTCGACCGCCCCGGTCGACCGACAGACATGCACACGGATACGTGCATCTGCCAGGACCTCGGTCGACTGGGACGGTCGACCGGTATAACCTGACACAGATTCGGTCGACCGGCCGGTCGACCGGAACTGGTCAAAAATTAGACTTAGAAGGAATTTAAGAAAAGATTAAGATTTTGATAAAATACTTTTGAACAGGGATTAGTATAAAACATAAATATATATCTGTAGGCAAAATCTTGTATGCAAAATATTTTTGTATAAATTATAGGAAAACATTTTGGATTGAACATGTGAGCAAAAACGTGTGTGATAGAGCTTCAAACCTATCCACTATTCTTTAACAAACTTCTAAACTATAAAACTAAAAATAAAGTATGCATAGCAATCTTCACAATCTTTGAGCCATGCAATGCCTTGCTAGTGCCTTCTCTTCTATGATCCTTCCTTGATTGTGCAATTTGCCTTCATAGCTTCATGAACCTAGAAGTTGTTGCAATAGCAAGCAATGGCCTCCAAAATGGTACAAACGTGAAACTCATCTTAACAAACTTATTAGTACCAAATAGCTCATATTTGGTTTGTCATCATCAAAACCAAAACCAAATGGAGAGTGTAACCTTTTGGGCCAACAGAGTCACCATCAGGGTGAAGACACGTATAGGCTGTTGACCTGCCCGGATGACAATTAGGGTAAATCTCATTATAAGTTGGCTCCGAGCATCCAACGTGAGTAAGCCTCCATCTTTTAGGAGGCTCACCGAAAGGTCGCCGTCAGGGTGAAGACCCGTATAGGCTGTTCATCGGGGTATATCCCATTGTAGGCTGGCTCCGAGCATCCATCATAGGCGAGCCTCCATCTTTCAGCAGGATTCCCGAAGGGTCACCCATCAGGGTGGGTCCCTTTGTGTGTAGAACTTGGAGAAGGTGCCTGGACCTGGTGAAATATGATTAAGATAGAAAAAATGATCTTTTTATTGGATATCACAAAATTTACATATAATATCATTTTAGGTGGAAGGAATTCCATTATTTCCAAAGTTGGTTCCCATCTTGATCAGCTAAGGTGTATGAACCCTTGTCTCCCCGAGCGATGATGATTATTGCTCTCCCAGTTGGGTCCCAACTTCCCTTGGTCCTTTTGCTGCATAGTTTGAATCACGCGTTTCAGGATCCGGTCTCTAACTTGAAATTCTCGAACCTTGACCTTTTTGTAATGTGTGACCCGGATCTGCTGTTGATAAGCCGTGATGCGAATTTGGGCCTGTTGTCGTCTTTCCTCGGAGTGATCCAGCATCAAGCGGAGTAGGGCGTCATTCTGGCTTTAGACCACTCCTTCCACTTGGAGTATCGGCATGCTGATGTCGACCGAGATGATTGCCTCTGTTCCGTATACCAACGAGAATAGTTTTTTATTGGTCGAGAAACATTTGGTGGTCCTATAAGCCCAGAGCACTCTAGAGAGTTTGTCCACCCATGTGCCTTTAGCTTTGTTCAGACTTTTGTACTGGCTGTCGAGGACGGTGCAGTTACTGATTTCAGCCTGGCCAATTCCTCGAGGATAATAAGGTGCGGAGAATCAATGGGTGATCTTGTAGGCGCAGAAGCTGGCTACTTGTTTGCTGGCAAAGTTTGTTCCGGTGTCGGAGATGATGGTGTGGGGAAGCCTGAAGTAACACACTATATTCTGTCAGAGAAACTTGATAATCTGTTGCCCGGTGACTTCGAAGAGCGGCACGGCCTCGACCCATTTGGTGAAGCAGTTGGTGGCTACGAGCAAGAACCACAACTGAGGGTGTGCTCGGGGGAGTGGTCAACTACTTTAAATTACCTAGAGGGGGTGAATAGGTGATGTATTAATCTAATGTCAAATAATGCGGAATTAAAACTATTTTGCAAACAAACACACAATGTATAACCAAAGAGTGAAGTCGAATTCCCGGTGAAGGGCTCTGGACGTTCTCCTAAAGATTCCTCTAGACTAAGAGCTGAGGTGCTACTATAGCTCTCTTGGTTAAATACAAGTGTGAGCACAAATAAAATATCAAGCATATAAAGAATGAACAATAATAGCAATACTAGATATTAAACAACCCGAGCAAGTTTATCTATTGAGCACAAATAATATCAAGCATGTAATAGATGAGCACAAAGATAATAAGCATGCAAGATATAAACACAAGTGAGTTGAGAGCGATGAGCAATCACAAACACGGCAGAATTATTTCGAGGTTCAAGTCACTTGCTCTATGTCCTCGCATTCACCACAATGAAAAATTTTCACTAAAATCGATCCCACAAGATCACTCGGTGCCGCAACACCTACAACGAGCTCCCTCAAGAAATCTTGGGCCTGCAGGTCTCTCACTTGTTCCCGCAAGAACAACACACCGAACCCAAAGCTCATCGAGGCCGCAACCTCTACAACTCCTCCAAACTATAAAATGGAATACTTGGTGATCTCTTCACTTGATCACCAACAAATCATTCTAACAACATAAATCCTAGAGGATGGATATAGTAATGAAAAGCTGAAGCTTGTGTGAGAAAAACAAGATAAATTTTTTGGTGAAAAATCTTAAGAAAATGCTTTTAAAAGCTCAAGAGAATCACTCTTTATAAACTCTCTTTTGATATGAAAATGAAGTACTAAAACTTGTTGAAAAACTTCTGTGGAAGATAAGAAAATAGGCTCTCAAAAACTTCTCCAAAATCTTACCAAAAACTAGCCCAAAAGTCGCTTTTATAGAGGCTATCAAAAACTAGCCGTTACAGGCCAACTCTGACCTTCAGTCGACGGGCCAATGGTCATATTTCTGACCGTTGGGGTTACCGGTCGACCGCCTGGTCGACCGCTCCCCAATACATGCTCTGTCAGTCGACCGCGACCCAACAGAGACTTATAGTCTCTTAGTCAGTTGATTGACCCGGTCAACCGATCTGGGCTCGTGTATGATGTGCACGTCGGTCAACCGTTCAGTCGACCGAGCCTGCCTTCGGTCGACCAGTCGGTCGGCCGCAAGCAACCTCAGAACCAAATTTATCATGATTTTTAAAGGATAAAAACTTGGACTTGTAAAACCCTTAAAAATTCAATTAAATCACATAAATTCCACAAAAATAGGCTCATATAAATTCATTGAAGCACAAAATATGTGTGATCAAAAATCAACACATATTACAAATAATTTGAACTATTTTTGAGGTATGAAAATTTAGGCTTAAACCAAAAATCATATTTTCAAAAATCAACTTTTAAATGAAAAACCGATTTGTCCAAGACTTGTTCAAATATAAAACCAAGATATTGAAACACATTTGAAGCATAGTGTGTATGAAAATGATCCAATACACATAGAGAATGAAATATACTTATTTTTGACAATAAACTCAAAATAAGTTTTGATAAATACAAAACATTAAACACATGATATAAACTCGTCAAAATAAATTCTTTAAAAATATGAAGCAACAATATATATGGATAGAATCCAATACACATGTAAATCATGTAAACTTGTTTTAATGAAATCTATTCATGAAACTGAAATATGTATTCTTGAAATTCCAAACCAAAACCAAAACTAAAACTACCTGTTATGAAAATGATATATAAATTTTGTGCATGTGTGTAAGAGCTTGAGCAATCCACAACTAATCTATCATTTATATTTTATCCTAAAACAAAAATATTAAACTTACAAAATAGGATTCAAGTCTTCTAGAAAATTTTCTCTTGAAAAATCTTCTTTTTCATCTTGACTTGATCCAAACTTGATCCATGAGCTAGACTTCTCTTTGAGTACTTGATGCGATCTTGAAGCACGAGCTCTTGAATCAACACGTGCTAGCTCAAAACTAGACTTCAAATCTTTTGTTGAAGTTAAACACCGACTAAGATCTTGATAAATATCTGAAACTTAATAAACATAAGATCATTAATACTATAACTACATGAGTTAATCATTATCAAAACTAGAGTGATGGGCCTTTGGACCAATAATCTCTCCCTTTTTGATGACTACAAACCTAATGGAGTTATATATGCATGGATTAGAGATAATCTTCATTGAAGCTCCCCCTTAACTCATACATAGAAAAAAATATGTAGATATTAAATAAAGCACATAAATAAAATATTAAACAAACATAAATATATATATGCATAAACAAAAATAAACATGCATGTATAAACTCATTCTAAATTTCTCTATCCCATTTTGTCAATTCATCAATAAAGGGGTAAAGAGATTAAGATAATGATATATGCGATATAAATTCATGAAGAAGAGAGACTGTTAGGAACTCTCCCTACATACAAGCATTACATGAAGAAAGAGATGACTAGACCCTAACCAATATAAGCATAATATACAATGTATAGATGGAGATATTAAGCTTCCCCTACACACGTGTACCATATAAAGAAAAGAGGTCAAGCTCTTCTTTATATACTACACTCAACATGAATCTATTTATAGAGGAGATGTTAAGCTCCCCTTGCATATAAGCAATACATATCAAAATGAATTTTGAAAAACACTTAACACAATTTTGATGCCATTTCCAAATATCAAAACAAATTTTGATAACCAATTGAATTAAATTTTGATGCCAATCGACAAAATAAATTTTTGGTACTACTTAAAAAAATTTGATAACCCGATAAAAAATATACTACTTGATACCACTTGCAGATACCACTAGTAGATACCAATTTTGCAGTATGATACCAATTATAAATAATTGATACCAATATGAAAATATAATCATTTTCTTAAACAAAATATTTTTCTCAAAAAGAAAGAATTTCTCACTCTTTTTGAAATACTAACAAAACAATGCACAAGCTTGTAAAAGTACCAATTAAAAAATCAATCTACATTTAAGAAGTAAACAAAGCTGAGCATAAATTATTTGTGCTATAAAATATATATGTATGAACATTGTTAACTTAGCACAAGAAATCATATATATGTATATATGATCAATTTAAATACCAATTGAAATATGATGCATACATATATAGAAAACAAGTATGAGTATACAAAAATCAATTTTTATGATATGTATATGTATAACTCATATCATCCACCCTAACATGCACATGTTTAAAGTAATCTTCAATTAAGAGTATACGAGGTATGGTCCCCAACCAACCACCCTTGTAAGGCAGAAGTTTTCAAAAATAATTTTTGAAAATAATATAATATATATTGATAACTCTACCAATTGAAGAATAAAGAACAAGTTTTAAAGTAATTTTAAAAACTAGTATGAAATCCTTCAAGTAAGAAACAAAATATACTTTATTCCATGAAAACATGCTAAGTTACATGAGAATTGACACTCAAAAATCTATGGAGCAGATATACAAGCTCATGAAAATAAAATCATGAGTAAACATAAAGGTGAATGCACAATAATCATGTGAATAACATATTCATGAAATAAATCAAGAAGGCTCAAAAACAAGATTCATATAAAATTTTTCTTCTCAAAAACATGATATATAATATAATCATGCAAGAATCATCAAAACTAGGACATACAATATACAATCAAAATAAAATGAGCATACAAAAGAAATAAAAAATGTAAAGCATGAAGAGCAAGTATAACTCAAAAATGGTACATGCATAACGTAAGTTTTAACAAGAATTGCATATGAATATATGATATAAATATATAAATCAATATATGCTTTAACTAAAGCATATAAAAACATGAATCAACCAAAAAAATAGGCATGTAAATCCATTTGAAAATATGAAGAAAGTTTTTCAAAAATATATGCATAGTATATAACCAATCAACTCAATATTTAAGCACAAAATAATACATGATATAGTGTAGGTTACTGCACTAACATATAAGAATTTAAAATATTTTACAAGTGGAGGATGAAATGGTTACCAACATGATGTAGCCAATCCATTTCTCCAAAATATGGTGGTCCTCCCACAAAAACTCCTTGATAGCGGTGCATCAAATGGGTTTGTCCTTCAAACTTCATGCATTCAACACTAAGGCACCAATTTTCTCATGTTTTGTGAGAGCCCACACCTACATCTAAAATAAGAGGTAGGGATTTTGGTACCCATATTTTTTAGGTCCATGGGGTTAGTAGCAATAGGAGCCCATGCAAAATTTAGAGAGTTTAATTTATCAAAACAAAATTTTGTAAGATTGCCTTTGCGGCCACAATTTGTACATGTCTACAATCTAGCATACATATGCGTGTTATGAGTGTGAGCATGAACTGCATGAGATGTATACCGTTGGGCATGTGCATAAGCATGTTGAACTTGTTTCTTGCGAAATATAGATTCCAACTATTATGATTAATAGCACATTGGCTCAAAGTGGAGCCCACACAATCAATGTTCTTCTTCAAAATGCATATATCATTTTCAATTTTAGAAAAAGAAACATGAGCATAAGAAATAAAATTCTTTTTCTTTTAGAAATAGAAATATTTTGTTTTTCCTTCAAAATATTTTTCTTTTTCAAAGAGTCATTATCTTTCAAAATAATTTCCTTTTCTTTTTCAACCAAAATAATTTTTTTTCAAATATTCATTTTCTTTTGAAACAATTTTAAATTTATTTTAAAAAGCATCTTTTTCTTTTAAAATAAAATCATTTTTATTTTTAATCTTTTATTTTTCAACTTTTAAAAAATCATATTTTTCAAGAATTTTTTACAGAATAAAGCAAGGCCATCATATGGCATCTCAACTTCTTCATCAAGCTCGACTTCAGAATTTGCCTTAAGAGGGTCATCCCCTTGGACCATGTAGCACATGTTGAACGTACTACTTTCTTCATCCGAGTCAAAGGTTGAAACCCTAGATAAATATTCATCATTTAAGGTTGACTTTTAAGCATGAATGCCTTTTGTATTAGCCTCAAGGTTTTTGCCATTTAAAAAGTATAAATCTCTAATGGTGGCAAGATAAATATGAATCCCTAGGATTTTGAGGTACATAGACATCTTAACTTTTCAAGTTTAGAAGTTAAGAATATCAAACATGGGAGGTGCACTGAAATTCATGTGTGTGTATGCAAATATTATGATTAGCAAAAATAGAATCTTTAACTCTAGGTTGTTATACCCAAATCAAGAGCACCAAACTCTGATACCAATTATAATTCACCTAGAGGGGGGTGAATAGGTGATGTGCTAATCTAATGCCAATAATGTAGAATTAAAAATATTTTGCAAATAAACACACAATGTATAACTAAAGAGTGAAGCCGAATTTCTGGTGAAGGGCTCTAGTCTTTCTCCTCAAGATTCCTCTAAACTAAGAGCTGAGGTGCTACTATAGCTTTCTTGGTTAATTACAAGTGTGAGCACAAATACAATATCAAGCATATAAAGAATGAACAATAATAGTAATGTTAGATATTAAACAACCCAAGCAAGTATATCTATTGAGCATAAGTAATATCAAGCATGTAATGGATGAGCACAAAGATAATAAGCATGCAAGATATAAATATAAGTGAGTTGATAGAGAGAGGAGCCATCGCAAATGCGAAAGAATTGTTTGAGATTCGAGCCACTTGCTCTATATCCCCGCCTTCACTGCAATAAAAGATTTCTATTATAATCGATCTAGCAAGATCACTCGGTGCCACAACACCTACAATGAGCTCCTTCAAGAACTCTTAGACCCGCAAGTTCCTCGCTTGTTCCCGCAAGAGCAACACACGCGAACCTGCAAGCTCACTGAGGCCGCAACCTCTACAACTCCTCTAAATTATAAAATGGAACACTTGGAGATCTCTTCACTTGATCACCAACAAAACACTCTCACTACAAGGATCTTAGAGGATGGATATAGCAATGAAAAGCTCGAGCTTCTGTGAGAAAAACAAGATAGATTTTGTGGTGAAAAATCTCAAGGAAATGCTTTTAAAAACTCAAGAGAATCACTCTTGATAGACTCTCTTTTGATATGAAAATGAAGCACTAAATACTTGTTAAAAAACTTCTGTGAATGATAAGAAATAGACTCTTGATTGTTATTCATTTTTGCATATTTTACCACATCCATACCATGCATATTGTAAATAAAAATGTGATTTTTTAATCTTTTTCTTTCTATTTTTGCAGGTCCATATTCTAATAGAGAAAAGGCCCAAAATTCCTTTAATTATTAAGAATAAAGGAGAATAAATCAAAGCCCAAAAGAGAGCCCAAAGGTTGAGCCCAGAATCTGGAGAAATCCACGCGCCAAGTCAGACTTCCAGAAGGTCCACGTGGCTAACAACCTGTAACAAACTCGCACCAGAAATCTCAGCCTCAACGGCTAAGATTTTGCCGCGTTTCCACGGATTTTGCCGCGTTTCCACGGCTTTTACAGGGCCGTTGAGCCCGAGATTGTCTCCAACAACCTGGGTTCTAGAGGCTTCTCTCTGAGGCTATAAATACACCACCAAGGCCTTCGCAGAGAAGACAGAGGAAAGAAGGATGGAAGATAGAAGAGAGAGAAGAGAATAGGGAAGATATTGTACTTTGATTTTCCTCTAGGTTTTATTTCTCTTAGTCTTCTTCCTCCCTAGAAATTCTGCAAAAAGAGAGATTGTGAGAGAGAGAAAGCTTGTGTAAATCAAGGGTGACAACTTGTGAAGCAAGGTTTAATCCAATCTCCTTTCTCTACTTGAGCATTTTCTAGTACTTTACTTGCATTTCTTTCATTTCAAGCTTTACTTCAATTGCACTCTTATTCATGAATTGCTTTTCTTTTCTTGTAATGGCTAGTAGCTAAATTCCTCTACATGACTAGCTAACAACTAATCTTGCTTAACTTCTAACTCTTGGGTGAATGCAATTACTTCATCTTGCAATTGTTGAGTCTATTTGATCCATGATGAAGATGATGGTTTACTTTCATGCTTGGCACTCTCTTGTTGTAATTCTCCATATGATTCATGTATGCCTCATTTAGAGCCTTGTCTTAGAACAAGTGCTTGATGGAACTTGGAGATGGATCACCAATCATATGCTAATTGTTGTACAACTTCTTTACTTCAATTAATGAATGTTGTATCTTCTTCCTTAGCATCCCTTGAGTGACTACTCTTTTGATTCCACCATTGAAAGTCTAACTTGAAGGCTTATGACATCAATGAGGCTACAAGATAAATCCAAGAATGATCAACCGACATCAAAGTGGGAAAGTAACAAGACCAACAAGCAAGACAAACATATGCCGATGAGTCAACATGAGGCAAGCATCACCCTAACGGAGATTAGTAAGTTAGCAAGTTAGTAATGTTAGCTAGTCATGGTTCTTCTCATCTAAAAGTCTTCTACAAGTTTTCCTTCTTTTAGTATTAATTCCAAAGCAAATCTTGTCTTCTATTCTTTTCATTTTATTTCATAGTTTTCATTCCATGTACACACCAACCACCAATTCTTTCATTTCTTTTTCCATGTCTTTTGCATTCTTTTAAAACAAAGAAGAACCTTCGTTTTCTATCTTCACATTAAACCGTAAAGCTTCCATCGTGAGCTCTCCTTGTGGATTCGACCCGTATAGCTTGTGCTACTACGGTTAATTGGAAAGGATACATCGATCATATTGAATACATTGTGGAGTGATCAAAGCACCTAAGGTTGACTCTAAACCTACTTTCTTTTGTTGAATATCTGTGCAACTTCACACTATACTTCCCCTTCCAATCAAATTTTTGGCGCCGTTGCCGGGGAGAGCAACGGTTTTTGATTTCAAGTGAAGAACTAAATGAATCTTCTTCTCTGTTGCAGGTTACAGGTGAAGAGAACAGGAAAATTTGCATTGCAATAACATATAAGTGGCTCTGGGCTTCTGCTCTCGAAAGCAGAAACCAGTTGCCCTCTGAATTGCCGCGATTCCACGGCCAAGCCGCGGATCCGCGGCAAGGAGGAGTTAACTACTGACCTAATTTCTGTAGGGCTGCTTGCTCTGCAAAATACAGCTGCTGCAATACTTAAATTCTTGTATGCTTCACCTTGTATCTGCTAATAATCAACAGTAAAAAATTGGTTGCAAAGTTAAAAGTTGATTAGACATTTGCATTTCTAGGCACGTGTCTTTTCAATTCATTTACTTTTACTGTTGAAGAGTGCTGGAGCAAGGTACGTGCGCATTGCATATTGACTAGGACTCACTCCTTGTTTGATTTTTATAGCTTTGAGTGAACCTTGTTTGTTTATATCGTACACTTGCACAATCCAATTTTAAGGGCACTAACCCATAAATAAGATAAGGTAGGGGATTTCATTACCCTTTCCTTAGCCCAAAAACCACCATCCCAGCACTCACTAACCTTAGCCTAATTTAAAAAAAAAAAATAGACATTTGCCCTAGGGACATTCCGGACTCACTTAGGAGATTATCCTAAGGGGGAAAAGTGTTAGAAATTGACTTTTGTAAAATCAGTGTCTAGGAAAGGGATTGAGGGCCGAAAGCCCGAAGGTTGGTGGTTACTTAATTAAGGAACGTCTTTGACGGAAACCTCCCAACAACCTTGCGCTGACCTGGCTGATTAGCTTGTGGTCAAAGTCTACACTAACCTCCCGTGGACAGTCTAATCAGTTAGGAGTCATCTAGGTCCAGGAATCCTAGATAGCTTGGATTGATTTTTCTTTTATTGTTTGTTATTTTTTTTTTTTTTTTTCGCTGGTGTGATCGGTGCACGTTATTTGTGACTGTATATGCAAGAGTGGTTCCGTGATCCAAATTCTGCAAGACTTGTTAGAATTTCTACACTTGCACTTACACAACCACTTGACACAATGGAAAACAACGTTTCACTTCAAGATCGATTCTATCTGATTCGCACCTCCCTGCCATCATGCATTCTTCTCCTGAACCCAATGGAAATCACTTCGAGCTGAAACCGCAATTCATTAATACACTTCCCCGATTTCATGGTCTAGAGTCTGAGGACGCGTACTTCTTCATTCGAGAGTTTGAAGAAGTATGTTTAATGATGAGAATTTCCCAGTTGACCGAGGATGCTGTTAGATTACGGTTCATACCGTTTGCACTTAAGGACATTGCTAAGAAATGGCTTTACAATCTTCCCGTCAGTTCAATATCTTCATGGGATGATTTTGTAAAAGTCTTTCTTAAGAAATTCTATCCATCCACAAAACAGCCCTCATGCGAAAAAATATCATGCAATTCAAGCAGGAATCACACGAACCGTTCTGAAAGTATTTTGAGCGTTTCAAAGATCTTCTAGCCTTATGTCCTCATCACGGCATAGAGAAATGGCGTCAGTGCCAAATTATCTATGACGGACTTGACTATCAAACAAAAACACTCCTTGAATCCATGTGCCAAGGGGAATTTTTGAAGAAAGATGAGAATCAAGGGTGGGATCTCTTTGAAGGCTTAGCTGAAAAAACGATTCAGTGGGAGTCATGCCCTGATAAACCCACTTCCACCACTTCCAGAACTGGTATGCACTCCATAGAATCCTCTATAGCTGCGGAAGTCAAGATCACACAATTGATGAAGAGGATAGAACTGCTTGAGTCAAGGGAAAATTCTGTGGTCAATCAGGTCAACCCATCACCTCTGATTAAACTGGGTTGTACCTACTGTCATGATCTCAACCATGTTTTTGAGGAGTGTCCTTTGTATCAGCCCCAATCATATCAGGAGAACACGAATGCAGCTTTTACAAGACCCCCTCACAATCCATACTCCAACACATACAATTCGGGATGGCGAAACCATCCAAATTTTTTGTGGAGTCAGTCTGGTCCTGAGCATCATAGGCCACCAATCCCACATCCATATAATGCTCAGTCTCACCCATCCAGTTTCAATCGTAATGTACCGAATTTTCATCCATCTCAAAGTCCACCACAGTCACAACCTTATCAAAGTCCACCACACTACCAATCACAATTCTAGTCTCCATATCATCAACATTCACCCTAGAATGATTCAGAATTATCAGAGTTGAGGAAAATGTTAGAAACCTTTACAAAGAACTATCATCAGGATATGAATAAAGTTCAGGTCCAATTGGGCAATTGGCTAATTCAGTAAATGAGAGACAAAAAGGACTGTTACCAAGCCAGCCATTGCCAAATCCCAAACATGAAGACACGGGCCCAAGTCATTGTCATGCTATTCATACCCTGAGATCTGGAAAACAGATAGACAATAAGGTTTCTAGTCAATCATCTCATCCAGTACCAAAGCCAACACCTCCTGTCCTAATGCAACCAGCTTCTGACAAACCATCCTCTAGTACAGAGCCATCCACTTCAAAAGCCAAGGGTAAAGAAAAGGTAGATGAGCAACCTTATAAGCCTAGTGTACCATTTCCAAATAGGCTTACAAATCACAAGTCAAATGCTCACATGGAGAAGATAAAAGAAATGTTCAACAAGGTCCAAATCAATGTCCCTCTTCTTGATGCCATACAACAAGTGCCATCATATGCCAAATTCTTGAAGGAAATGTGCACTAAGAAGAGGAAAACACAAGTCCCTAAGAAAGTCTTCCTAGCATCAACCATCAGCGAGTTGCTCACTGGTCCAACTCCTGTAAAATACAAAGACCCGGAGAGCCCCACCATTTCATGCATCATAGGACAGACTACCATCAATAGGGCACTACTTGATTTAGGGGCCAGCATCAATCTCCTACCTTTGTCTGTGTACCAACAATTAGGGTTAGGCGATCTTCTCCCGACCCAAATGACCATACAATTGGCTGATCGTTCTGTCAAGAGACCCAAGGGGGAATTCACAATGTCCTTGTCAGAGTGGGGAGTTCATATACCCTGTTGATTTTGTAGTCCTTGAGACACAACCTGTGTCTAATTCCAATCAAAGGGCTCAAACTCCTGTCATTTTGGGACGACCATTCCTGGCTACAGCAAATGCCATAATCAATTGCCGGAATGGATCAATGAGGTTAACCTTTGGTAACATGACTCATGAACTGAATGTCTTCCACACACAGCCTCGTAAGACAAAAGATCAAACATTCGAGGTCAGCTTTGTTAAAGATAATTGTGAGGAAGTAAGTGAAGATTCACAAGATGAGTCACAATTTTGTGATTCTCTTAAAATGGAAAATCCTACTGTCCGAGTACCCTTTCAAAAGGGGAAAGTTGATTTGGATATTTTCACTTTCACTGAGCCAACTGTGACTGTATCCCAAGAGGATATAGTTCAAGAACCTCAATTGACATATCCTTTGAAGACCTTTTCGCTGATGAGCTCATGTGTCTGGATGAGCCAACTCGGAGTAGGTTAACTGATTGTACACTTCCTAAGGAAAATGTTGACCTGAGTTTTGAAGAATTGTATGGAGAGGAGCTGAAATTCCTTAACATTGGAAGTAATGAGATTCAGAGTGAAAGTGGTGATAAGGAATTCTTTAGGGAATATTGTGGTGAAATGCGGATGAATAACAGTGAGAAATTGAAGCTGGAGATGCCTAGGGCTAAGAAAGTAATTGAACTCGTTTCCCAACCAAGCTCGCGCAAACAACACACTGGAACGATGGGAAACGGGCCAGAGGAAAACGACCAAAGAAAAGCCTAGGTAATGGTCACACTTGTATATATTCCTTGTAAATAATTTTTTGCACTTTTTTGTAAATAAAAAAAATAAAAAAAACCTTTACCTATTTCATGCATCATTTTTATCTTGCATACATTGGGGACAATGCATGAGATAGGTATGGGGGGGTAGATTCTAACCTAGGATTTTTCATTTTCTTTTTAGGCTTTTTATTTTTATTTTTAGGATTTTCATTTTCTTTTTAGGTTTTTATTTTCTTTTTAGATTTTATCTTTCTTAGTAGATTTTCTATTTTCTTTTAGATTTTACTTTTTCTTTTAGAAAAATAAAAAAAAAGAGAAAAAAATTAAAAAAAAAGGAAATTCTTGATCCATGTTTAAAGAATCAAGCTTGAATTTAGGGATTAAGGAAGCTCTTAACTAAGATTTCTAATTATAAGTCGAAAAGAAGAGTTTTGTCAGATTTTTAAGTTAAGTAATAAAGGATAAGAAAGATTACTAGATTTTAATTCTTTCTTTAGGATATATACATTAAACATATTGAAGGATTAATCATAGACTTTGTGACTTTATTTACATATATATATAAATAAAAAAATATATAAAAAAAATGTATATAAATAAATAATAAATACTTAGCCACTAATTAAGCTGGTTAGTCGTGCCTCAAGAAGCATTGCCAATCACGCCTAAAGGTGGTTAAGTCCTTAAATTCCTTCATGGCCTAGTTTACTCGAGTCCTCGAACCCGAGGGATGTTTTCTCATCTGGTGCCCTAAGACCGACTGGTTTGGGAGTCATCGGTAAGAGGCTCGTTACAAGGGTAAATTAGAAAGCCTAAGGATGCTAAGGAAATGTAAATAAATAAATATTGTATATATAAAAAAAAGAAAAAAAAATGTTATATATATTAGTAAATAAATGAACTTAGTCTAAGAAAGATCCTTCATATTTATAGATGTATATATCCTAGGATTGATGCAAAATCCGGTTTTTAATCTTTTCCCTAAAAACTTAACCTAAGATGAAAACAAAACTCCAAATAGACGCCTATAAGAGGAATGAAAAGTTTAGGGTAACCTGAAACTTATAACTCAAGTAAGAATCTTTAAAACATGGATCAAAATTTTCACTAACCCTTTTATTTTTCTTTATGGATTTTGTGGGTGCAATCCGCTGAAAACCCTCAGGAGACAACACTCCTCCTCTAGGGTAACCTAGAGGTTTAACGGCTTGTTGCACGTGCTCAGTGCAATCGTGTCACCTACGAAAGTGGTGTAATAAACTAGTTAGGATTTTCTTTTTCATTCTTTTTTGCTCGAGGACGAGCAAAAGCTACGTATGGGGGTGTGATTGTTATTCATTTTTGCATATTTTACCACATCCATACCATGCATATTGTAAATAAAAATGTGATTTTTTAATCTTTTTCTCTCTATTTTTGCAGGTCCATATTCTAATAGAGAAAAGACCCAAAATCCCTTTAATTATCAAGAATTAAAGGAGAATAAATCAAAGCCCAAAGAGAGCCCAAAGGTTGAGCCCAGGATCTGGAGAAATCTACGCGCCAAGTCAGACTTGCAGAAGGTCCACGTGGCTAACAACCTGTAACAAACTCGCACCAGAAATCTCAGCCTTAACGGCCAAGATTTTGCCGCTTTTCCACGGGTTTTGCCGCATTTCCACGGGTTTTGCCGCATTTCCACGGCAGTTACAGGGCCGTTGAGCCCGAGATTTTCTCCAACAACCTGGGTTCTAGAGGCTTCTCTCTCTGAGGCTATAAATACCCACCAAGGCCTTCGCAGAGAAGACAGAGGAAAGAAGGATGGAAGATAGAAGAGAGAGAAGAGAATAGGAAAGATATTGTACTTTGATTTTCCTCTAGGTTTTATTTCTCTTAGTCTTCTTCCTCCCTAGAAATTCTGCAAAAAAGAGATTGTGAGAGAGAGAAAGCTTGTGTAAATCAAGGGTGACAACTTGTGAAGCAGGTTTAATCCAATCTCCTTTCTCTACTTGAGCATTTCTAGTACTTTACTTGCATTTCTTTCATTTCAAGCTTTACTTCAATTGCACTCTTTTCATGAATTGCTTTTCTTTTCTTGTAATGGCTAGTAGCTAAATTCCTCTACATGACTAGCTAACAACTAATCTTGCTTAACTTCTAACTCTTGGGTGAATGCAATTACTTCATCTTGCAATTGTTGAGTCTATTTGATCCATGATGAAGATGATGGTTTACTTTCATGCTTGGCACTCTCTTGTTGTAATTCTCCATCTGATTCATGTATGCCTCATTTAGAGCCTTGTCTTAGAACAAGTGCCTTGATGGAACTTGGAGATGGATCACCAATCATATGCTAATTGTTGTACAACTTCTTTACTTCAATTAATGAATGTTGTATCTTCTTCCTTAGCATCCCTTGAGTGACTACTCTTTTGATTCCACCATTGAAAGTCTAACTTGAAGGCCTATGACATCAATGAGGCTACAAGATAAATCCAAGAATGATCAACCGACATCAAAGTGGGAAAGTAACTAGACCAACAAGCAAGACAAACATATGCCGATGAGTCAACATGAGGCAAGCATCACCCTAACGGAGATTAGTAAGTTAGCAAGTTAGTAATGTTAGCTAGTCATGGTTCTTCTCATCTAAAAGTCTTCTACAAGTTTTTCCTTCTTTTAGTATTAATTCCAAAGCAAATCTTGTCTTCTATTCTTTTCATTTTATTTCATAGTTTTCATTCCATGTACACACCAACCACCAATTCTTTCATTTCTTTTCCATGTCTTTTGCATTCTTTTAAACAAAGAAGAACCTTCGTTTTCTATCTTCACATTAAACCGTAAAGCTTCCATCGTGAGCTCTCCTTGTGGATTCGACCCGTATAGCTTGTGCTACTACGGTTAATTGGAAAGGATACATCGATCATATTGAATACATTGTGGAGTGATCAAAGCACCTAAGGTTGACTCTAAACCTACTTTCTTTTGTTGAATATCTGTGCAACTTCACACTATACTTCCCCTTCCAATCAACTCTCAAAAACTTCTCCAAAATCTTACCAAAAACTGGCCCAAAGTCCCTTTTATAGAGGCTGTCTAAAACTAGCTGTTACAGACAAGTTCTGACCTGCCAGTTGATAGCCGGTCGACCGACCAACGGTCATATTTCTGACCGTTAGGTTTACCGGTTGACCACCTGGTCGATCCCCAAGACATACTCTGTCAATCGACCAGTCGGTCGACCGCGACCCAACAGAGACTTAATGTCTCTTAGTCAGTCGACCGATCCGGTCGACCGATCTGGGCTTGTGCATATTGTGCACGTCGGTCGACCCACTCGTTCGACTGAGCCTGCCTTCGGTCGACCGGTCGGTCGACCGCAAGCAGCCCCATAACCAAATTTTTCATGGTTTTTAAAGGATAAAAACTTGGACTTGTAAAACCTTAAAAATTCAATTAAATCACATAAATTTCACAAAAATAGGTTCATACAAATATATTGAAGTACAAATATGTGTGATCAAAAATCAACACATATTATAAATAATTTGAACTATTTTTGACGTATGAAAATTTAAGCTTAACCAAAAAACGTATTTTAAAAAATCAACTTTTAAATGAAAAACTGATTTGTTCAAAACTTGTTCAAATACAAAAATAAGATATTGAAATACATTTGAAGCATATGAAAATGATCCAATACACAAAGAGAATGAAATATACTTATTTTTGACATTAAGCTCAAAATAAGTTTTTATAAATACAAAACTTTAAACACATGGTATAAACTCATCAAAATAAGTTCTTTAAACAATATGATGCAATAATGCATATGGATAGAATCCAATGCACATGTAAACTTGTTTTGATGAAATCTATTCATGAAACAGAAATATTTATTCTTGAAATTCCAAACCAAAACTAAAACTAAAACTATTTGTTATGAAAACGATATATAATTGTGTGTGTGCATAAGAGATTGAGCAATCCACAACTAATCTATCCTTTATATTTTATCCTAAAACAAAAATTTTAAACTTACAAACTAGGATTCAAGTCTTCTTGAAAATCTTCTTCTCCATCTTGACTTGATCCAAACTTGATCCATGAGCTAGACTTTTTTTTTTGAGTACTTGATGTGATCTTGAAGTGCAAGCTCTTAAATCAACACGTGCTAGCTTCAAAGCTTAACTTTGAATTTTTTGTTGAAGCTAAATACCGACTAAGATCTTCATAAATATTTGAAACTTGATAAAATAAGATCATTAGTACTATAACTATATGAGTTAATCATCATCAAAACTAGAGTGATGATCCTTTGGTCCAACAACTATGTCCAGCCCCATTGCATTAAGGGCCAAGGATTGTGCAAGGTGTGGAGGTCAATACTCAGCCTACTTGACGATAGGGTGAACCTCTGACATTAAGGGCATTTCTGTTGGCCTGAAAGCCCATTGCTCTAGTTTGATGATGATTAACTCATGTAGTTATAGTACTAATGATCTTGTGTTTAATTAGTCTCAGATATTTGATCAAGATCTTAGTTGGTGTTTAGCTTCAATAAAGGATTTAAAGTTAAGTTTTGGAGCAGCACATGTTGATTCAAGAGCTCACGCATCAAGACTGCATCAAGAACTCAAGAGGACTCTAACTCATTGGATCAAGGTTTGGACCAAGTTAAGAAGGAGGAGAAGATTTTCAAAGAGAAGATTTTCAAGAAGACTTGTGTCATGTTTGTAAGTGTCAAGATTTTATTTTTAGATAAAATGTAAAGGATAGATTAGTTGGTGGATTGCTCAAGTTCAATACACTCACACACAAGATTTATATGTATTTTCATAAAAGAGCTTTCGTTTTGAAAAATACCGGTTTGGTTTTTAAGCTTCAAAATATACATGTGTTTTATCAAAACTTATTTTAGAGTTTAATGTCAAAAACATAGATATTTCATCATATGTGTGTAGTAGATTATATCCATACACACTAAGCTTCAAACGTATTTAAAATATCTTATTTTTATATTTGGAGAAGTTTTGGAAAAATTGTTTTCAATTTGGAGATGGTTTTTAGAAAATACAGATTTCTATTAAGCCAAAATTTCTTTATCACAAAAATAGTTTAAAATATTTGTAACATGTTTTGATTTTTACTCAAACATATTTGTATATCAAAGTATATCAATGAACTTATTTTTGTAGAATTTATGAGAATTTATGAAATTTTATTAACGGTAAAAGACCAAGTTTTAATCCCTGAAAAATTGCTGACCAGGCCTCCTGCCGGTCGCCGGCTGGTCGACTGATCCTGAAGTCGGCGGTCGACCGATGTGCACGAAGGTGCACAGCCAAGGCCGGTCGATCGCACGGTCGACCGCCAGAGAGCTTCTGCTCTCTGTAAATGGCCCCGGTCGACCGGGCGGTCGACCGCTAGGTCATAGCCCAGTTTACGGTCGACCGGCCAGTCGACCGCTTTTCCCAATGGTCGAAATCCGACTGTTGGCGGTCGACTGGGTAGTCAACCGACAGTAGGATCTCCTGCTGAGTTGGCCTCCAACGACCATATTTTGGGAGCGTATAAATTAAGGTTCCCTTGGACTGTTTTAAACAAGATTTGAAGCGGGTTTTCAAGCTAGTTTTTCCTACTTTTCTACGTATTTATCTTCACTTGTCTTAGAGCTAAATACTTCCAAATCAAAAGGAGAGTTTTCAAGAGTGTTTTGAAAAAAAGATTTCTTAAGTTTTTCACCACAAATTCTATCCAAGTTTTTCTCACATACTTGAGCTATCCATCGCTATATCATTACTATAGGGATCTTTGTTGTGAGAGAGTTTTAGGTGATCAAAGTGTTTAGATCACCAAGTGTACATCTTTTTATTTGAGAGGCGAACTTGCGGGTTCGTGTTTTTTCGAGTTCTTGTGGGAGCTCGGTATAGAGGTGCGGCCTCGGCAAGCTAGTGTGCTTGCGTGTATTTTTTCTTGCGGAAACAAGTGAGGGGACTAGTGAGTCCAAGAGTTCTAGTGTGAACTCCTTGTAGTGTTGCGGCACCGAGTGATCTGGTGGGATCGATTCTAGTGGAGATCCTTCATAGTGTTGAAGGCGGGGACATAGAGCAAGAGTGCTCGAACCTCGAAACAAATCTCCCATGTTTGCGATTGCTCTCTCTATCTGTCACTTGTGTTTATATCTTGTATGCTCTTATTGTTCATATTCATTACTTGCTTGATATACTTGTGCTTATATTGATATATGCTTGGGGATTGTTTGCTCACACTCGTATTCAACAAGAGAGCCATAGCGACACCTCAACTCTATCTAGAGGAATCTTGAGGAGATAGTCAAGAGTCCTTCACCGAAAATTTGGCTACACTCTTATGTTATACTTAGTGTATTTATCTTAATAGTATTTAGTTTGCATAAATAGTTTTAATTCCGCATTAATTCATCATTAGATTAGCTAGTCACCTATTCACCCCCTCTAGTGATTTCAATTGGCATCAGAGCTTGGTGCTCTTGATTTGGGTCAATAACCTAGAGTTAAAGATCCTCATTTTTAGCTAATCACAATATTTTTACGTACACACATGGATTTCATGACACCTCCTATATTTGATATTCTTAACATCCAAACTTGAAAAGTTAAGATGTCTATGTACCTCAAAGCCCTAGGTATTCATGTTTATTTTCTCACTGTTAAAGATTCATATTGTTTAAATGACAAAACCTTGAGGCTAATGCAAAAGCCCTTCATGCTTTAAAGTACCCTAAATGATGAATATTTATCTAGGGTTACTAATTTGATTCGGCTTTTGTAGTATGAAACGCAATAGTCTCCCTTGGCGGACAAGAGCAGTACTATGGGGAGAGCGACACGGATGATGGAAGTGATGCTTCCAACTTGTGCTACATGGTCTAAGGGAATAACCCCTTGAGATAAACTCCAAATCCGAGCTTGATGAGGATGTTGACATGTTATATGATGATCTTGCTTCATTTTGTCAAACTTCTTGAAGAATATGATTTGCTTAAAAAGGACCATAAAAAATTGAAAAATAAATATGAGTCCATTTCAAAGAAAAGGATTCTTTTCAAAATAAATTGAAAATATTTCTAAAATCTTTAGAAAAGGAGAATATTTTCTTATTTTCTAAATTAAATGATCTTTGTGAAAGAAATAATTCTTTGAAAAAAATCAACTTGGTTGAAAAAGAAAAGGAATTGCTTTGGAAGAAAACAACTCTTTTAAAAGAAAATTGTTTCAAAAGTAAAAGAAAATATTTCTAAAAAAAAGATTGTTGATTCTCATACTTGCCATGCTCTTCATGCTACCATTGATAAAGATGAGATTAAATTTTTGAAAAATAGAATAAATTGCTTGAGCTCATTTTGAGCAATTGTGTATTTAATCATAATAGATTGGAAACCTTGTTTCAAAAGAAACAAGCTCCACATGTTCATGTACATCGCCCACAGCATACATATGCATACTTTGCACATCATGATCACTCTCATTCTCATGTGCATACTACAAATGTACATATTGTGACCGTAAAGGCCATTTAGCAAAGTTTTATTTTGATAAGATAAATCATATCATTTTTCAAATAAAAATGTTTTGGTTCCAAATAATGCTAACCCCCGTAGACCCAAAAGAAAATGGTACCAAAATTCTCACCGCTTGTATTTGATGTAGGTGTGGGCTCTCACACGACGTGAGAGGATTGGTGCCTTGGTGGTGAATGCATGATGAGTTAGATAGACACCCAAAATCGATGCATCACTATCAAGAAAGTTAAATGGGAAGACCACCATGGTCTAGAGATATAGAGATGTGCCCTAATGGTTTTGGTAACT
>JAVJIF010024015.1:0-2500 GCA_038442645.1 Agave tequilana | reverse complement strand
TAGAGGGGGGTGAATAGGTGATGGCTAATCTAATGGTCACTAAATGACAAATAATGCGGAATTAAAAATATTAACCTAAACAAACTATATAAACTAAACACCACGTATAACACAAGAGTGTAGCCGAATTTCCCGTGAAGGGCTCTGGACTAACTCCTCTAAATTCCCCTAGATAAGGGTTGAGGTGCCGCGTTGGCTCTCTTGGTTAAATACAAGTGTTAGCAAACAAACACAAGCAAGTATAACAATTAAGCACACAAGTATATCATGCATGTAAAGATAAACACAATAGAAGCATGCAAGATATAAACAAGAGAGAGGAGAGAGAGAGATGAGAGAGAGAGAGAGAGAGAGAGAGAGCAATCGCAAACACAAGGGATTTGTTTCGAGGTTCGAGCACCCTTGCTCTACATCCCCGCCTTCGACACACAAAGAATTTCCACTATAATCGATCCCAATGGATCACTCCTCGGTGCATTAACACCTACAAGCCCTCAGACTCCCTAGTCCCATTCACACCGCAAGCCCCACAAGCTCGCCGAGGCCGTACCTCAAACCAAGAGTTCACACACGAACTCTAAACCACCGCGAACACACTTGTCCGCCTCCTCAAAGTACAAGATGAAAACTTGGTGATCTAAACACTTTGATCACCAATAAATATTCTCACAAAAACACTCCTATAGAATGAATATGTCAATGGGTTGCTCAAGTGTTTGTGAGAAAAACAAGGATGAGAGTGGTGGAGGAAAAACAAGAAAAATCTCTTTTAACACTCTTGATAAAACTCCCCTTTTGATTGGAAGTATTAGCTCTCAATTTAGTGAGAAAACTCGTTTAATGAAGTGAGAAAAACTGGCTCAAAGTCCACTAAAAATCTTGTTAAAAAAATAATGCCCAAACCTCCAAATTTATAGGGCTAGAAAAACTAGCTGTTGGGGTCTGACAAACTGTCGGTCGACCGCCCGGTCGACCGGCCAATGGTCATATTTCAGACCGTTGTGCCATCGGTCGACCGGTCGGTCGACCGAGGCCAGATACAGAGAGCAAGTCTCTCTGTCCGGTCGACCGCTGCTCGGTCGATCGGGCCTTTCCAGAGAGCATAGCTCTCTGGACGGTTGACCGGGTCGGTGGATCGGCCACCTGCCAGAATTGGCATGCACGTCTGTGCACGTCGGTCGACCGTGACGGTCGGCCGACTTCAAGCTGCTGTCGACTGTCCCGGTCGACCGGCTGAAGCCAGGAAACAATGTTAAGGGATTAAAAACTTGGTCTTTTTGGCTCATATAAATCCCATAAATTCACAAAAAATCTACAAAAATAGTTTTACCAATATACTTTGATAAACAAACATGCTTGCACAAAATCAAGGCATGTTACAAATAATTTGGACTATTTTTGTAACTTGAAATATTGGTTCAAAAACGTATTTTTCCAAACTTGATTTTTTCAAAACTTGTTTTTTCAAAACTTCTCCAAATACAAAAACAAGATATTTAAACTATATTAAAGCATAGTGTGTATGGATATGATCCACTACACAAACATGGTGAAATATCTATGTTTTTGACATTAAGCACTAAACATGGTTTTGGTTAGAACATAAACTTGAATACCAAAAACCAAAATGATATTTTGTCAAAAAGAAAATCTTTTCTAAAGCAAACTAAGTCAAGAGTGTGTGTATGCATATAGATACTTGAGCAATCCACCAACTACTCTATCCTTTACATTTTATCTAAAAATAAAATCTTATAAAAACAAACCTAGAACAAGTCTTCATCTTCTTGAAGTCTTCACTTGAAGCCTTCTTGACTTGGTCCAAACACCGTGCAAGCTCCAAAACTTGACTTGAAATCCTTTGTTGAAGCTATGCACCTACTAAGATCTTGATCATAAATCTGTCACTAATTAAATACAAGATCATTAGTAAACATAACTACATGAGTTGATCATTATCAAACTAGAGTGATGGGCCTTTGGCCAACAATCTCCCCCTTTTGATGATGACAAAACTCATGAAGTTATATATGCATGGATTAAAGTAAAGCTCCAAAGAAGCTCCCCCTTAACTCATGCATAACAAATAAACAAATAAATATGCAATGTATGCTCATAAACATGTATGCAAATGTATAGAGATAAACATGCTAACAAGTATAAAACACATCAAATTCTTTTTCTCCTATTTGTATAACAAAACATATATGCATAAACAATCCTTTTTCACAAAACATGCATATAAAATCTAAATCTTTCTCCCCCTTTTTGGCAATCATCAAGAAAGGGTAAAAACACATCAACAAATTTTTCTCCCCCTTTTTGTCATAAACAAAGAGACCAATAAGGGGTGTAAACAAATAAAGTCAATAAAAGGTTATATGTGATATACATTCATGAAGAGGAGACGGTAAAGTAACTTCCCTACACATATACATTACATGAAAGAGGGATGACAAGCCCTAATTCACATAACGTATAATATGTAATGCATAAGAGG
>JAVJIF010024014.1:0-84993 GCA_038442645.1 Agave tequilana | reverse complement strand
TGAAGAGTACAATGTGATACAAGTGGTTACAAATAACCACTATTTAAATATGATGGCAAAAGAGATGTTGAAGGTGAAACACTGTAGATTTTTGAAGTAGAGTAGATGTGCAACCACACAATATTGATTTGATGTTAGGAGGATTCTAGGAAGATTCTAAAGTACAAGGTAGTGATTGAGAAGGTGAGAGCTATTACAATATTATGGGCGTGTTTTCTAACACTTGCAAAATTGCAAGTGGTAATTTTTTTTTTTTTGAGTTTCCCAATTTCTCTTGTTTGGCCACCTTTGCAATTTGCAAAGACAACTTGCAAAATATTTTGCAAATTAAGTGAGCTTCACACTTGCAAAAGCACCGAGGCCGCCCTTTTCTCATAACAATTTATATTAATATTTTAATAATAATATACAAAAAATATATGAATATTTTATTAATATTGTAATTTATTAATGATATTAATATTATGATACTATTTATGATTATTTTATTACTATTCTTAATATTTAATTAATATATTATTTTTATGATATTAGGTTATTAATTTATTATTATTTCATTAACTTTATATATATTTGCAATTTTTTATTAGAAATTTTAATAACCTTACATTATTTTTATTATTATTTTATTAATTTTTTGATAATATTTTATTAGTGTTCTTAATATTTTAATATTTGTATTAATATTTTATCAGTTTTATTAATATTATTTATTATTTTATTAAATTTACTAATATTTTATTAGTATTTCTTGATATTTTATTGATTTATTATTATTTCATTAATTATATATTTTCAATTTTATTACAATTTTTAATAATCTTAAATTAAATTTATTAATACTTTATTTTATTCCTTTTATTAAAATTTATTATTTTATTATTTATTAAATTTTTATAATATTTTATTAGTATTCTTATTACTTTAATTTTTTATTAATATTTCATTACTATTTCATTATTTCTTAAAATTTTATGAATATTTTATTTTATTAAATTTATTATTATTTTATTAATTTCATAAAAAGTTTGATTAGTATTCATAATATTAATAATTTATAAATATTATTATTATAATATTTTATTAATAATAATAATATTTTATACAAATGTATACTGTAATAAAAATATAATATTTTAGTATTCTTTAGTTTTTTAAAATACTATATTTAATATTTTATTATGCTTTAGTTTTTAGTTTTTTATTGTAATATTTATTATCTTTAATATTTAATATTTTACATATTTAATATTTTTATTATTTATTTTATTAATAATTTATATGTGAATAACATATATATTATACATTTTAATTCTTAATAGTAGATTTACTTTAATAAAAATAAAATAATTTTTAAATCACTGCTACAGTTAGTTTTGTAGTCAACTTTCTCACTTACAGTTTTACATTACTAACCAAGCACAATAAACTTTCCCACTTACACTATCACATTATCAATCAAATACCGTAAAACAATATACTTTCTTATTACTACAGTAACCTTTTCCATTTTTATTTTACGACCTACGACTTGCGGCCAACCAAACATGCCCTGTATATTCTCACATTAACACTCTTGCATTGACGCACAAGTTCACATATCATGAGGTTTGCCACTACCTTTCTCAGCCTTTGGTGTCTTCTCGACCAGAAGATGTGATTGGCTACCATGGTTTGTTCACCTGATCGAGATGATAATAGATGATCACATAGTGTAGAAGGGGAAGTAGTTAAGCTAACGTCAATTTGCATGTGTTTTGGCGGGACGCACAAAAGCTTTTGAAGATTTACACTTATCTCTAACATTAAATCAATAGTGTGTTTTATATATAGTAACTAAGAAAAAAAATCCCAGATTCATTAATTTCAATGTTTATTTTGCCATTATTTGAAGAGTGGTTACTTGTAACCATTTGTTTAACATTGTGCTCTCCAACCTCATTAGTGCAATCCTCAACCCACTTGAAGATGTACGGTTCAATATGTGGCTAGTCGGAGTCCTCATTCATCGCTCTCCTTGTAATGCACACACATATCATAGAACTTCTGTATGACCATTAGTCTACCCACAGTGAGAGAATGTTGTAGATTGTTCTTCCCAATCTACCTTCTGCTTCTTAGATCACCATTCACCTTCTATATGCTTGTTTCAAGAAAAGCACCCACAATTGATATTGGCTTGGCCCCTTGCATCCGGACCC
The DNA here is from genome assembly GCA_038442645.1 of Agave tequilana. NCBI lineage: Eukaryota > Viridiplantae > Streptophyta > Magnoliopsida > Asparagales > Asparagaceae > Agave > Agave tequilana. The sequence continues at coordinate 82,792 of JAVJIF010024014.1, read as the reverse complement.
ATACCTGCCAATGGCCTCATCCGAGATCAAACTCCTGGAGGCTAAATGCACGAATGGAAGTACTACTGCCTAACACCACAAACTAACATAATGATGAGCTAGCTCACTCCACTTTTTCTCTCAATCACATAAAGTTGTTTGTTTAAGCTTTCCTTTATCAGTCATTCTATCTAAAAGCCAGAACACACGAGGCTTTTTCGAATCATTTTACAAGATCAAGTTCTTTGGACTCTTTCTTCTAAAATCTACGCCTCTTGCTTCATCTTATGCTAGTATCTCGTCGTTGATGAAGCAAGAGGTGCAGATTGCCAACATTCTCATCGCTAGATTACCATATCCTCCCGCCTCGTTGTCATAGCACAAGTCCTATGGCAACACTACAGAGGGAGAGAAAGAATGAGGGTATTGAATTGGGAAGAAATGTCGTAACCCCTCATCTCTCCTTTTATTATTGTGCCTACGAGTTTAAGACAATTTGGTTGTGGCTTAATTTACTATATGCACCCTCCCTATGCTGGTATTCGGGTGCATAATCTGTTTTCTCCCGGTAAGCAAGCTGACTTCTTAAAGAGGGTGATAGCTCAAAATCGGGCGCATCATTTGATTTTTAAAACACTGAGGAAGGTACACATTTCCTTGAAGACATGTATTCTTTAAATAAGATAGTTTTTTTATTGTGCTTAGAAGTTAAATTGAAAAAAAGAAAAGATAAAGCACTATTATAGCACTATTATTTCTTGATTCTGTCCCACCATCATACAACAAAGGAATAATTGTACTAGGAAACATTGCAACATGCAAGACTATTGGGATTTGTAGTATCAAGTTGAAGATGTTCGATGAAGAGCTGTGAACCTTGATGAACATGAGACACGTTCCAGATTTGAAGAATCTAATTTCTCTAGGAAAGTATTATGAGCTACAGGATGCAAGTTTTTCTGTTAATGGAATAACTCTCAAGGGGCAAGGGGAGATGTGACTGTCTCTAAAGAACCGCTACACATGTAACTTGCACAAGATGATCGGTAGCATAGTGACTAGTGGTGCTTCAACCTGTAGATTAGAGAATCCAGTGGATATTTTGCTGACATCAGCTTCTATGGAAAAGTTCAAGGAATCCTTAACTTCTTTCGGACAGTCAAGTATTGAGAGCGGCACGCGGCTCAGGTGGATGGTGTGAAGGTGGAGATAGGGAGTGAGACAGGTAAGGGAGCGCAAGGCATGGAAATTTGATTTGAGGCGAGTTTGTTCAAATACAAGCTGATGTGGAGATTGTTAAATATGACTTGTATTCAAACAAATAAAGGGGATAATGGGAGGATGAATTAATGTTTGTGTGATGTAACGAAATGTATATGCCATGAAGGAGATATGATTTGCATACTTTCTAGATGACACTCATACCAAGTTTCTTCATGTGGCTGTTCATTATCCTCATGAAAGTAGGCATGTTTTGGTCCCCTAATTAATTCAAGCCGGACAAACTCAATTATCACTCCAATACAAAATTTGTGCTGATTCAGCGATAAAATTGCAGCGGTTAATTTCGTGTTGAATGAGACTCAAACTCGGTTTGTTGGGGACTCTGTGGAAGATTAAAGTGGATTGTTTGAACGTCAAGATTTGAGTTAATTCTAATCAAAGGAGAACTATGATGAGAATTAGGAGATGGATTCCTATTGGCTATTATGAGTAGGCGGGAAAGAGTCTTTATATAACCCCCCTAGAGAGTATTGGTGTACTCAGGGAAGCTAATTCCTAAAGGAAAAAATTAGTGATTGTACTCTTGTGAAGATTTCAAAGAGAGAAGAATTTTGTACTTTGTAACCCCCTTCTTTGAGTTAAATAAAACCCTTGCCCTCTTCTGTGGATGTAGGCAATTTGCATGTTTATGATTTTTCTCTTTCATGTTCGTTGTCAAGCGAACTCGTTACTCTGATCAGGCTCTACAAGCTATCAAATTTATTTCTATGTATATTCCATTAAAGTCTTGGAACATGGCTTTTTCGTATGTCTATCTTCAGCATAACTTTCGTTAGTGCTCAGTTCTGCTGCCATATATATGACTAATTGATATTTGTCACTAATGTTATTTGAGGAATTGAAAGGTGTAAGTATTCTACCACTTCATGATTGATGCTAAACTTCTTAATGTTTTTTGTTGCATGCAGATCACACTGTCATGTCTGTTGATTTTTTATATTACTTTTCCTCCCAAGTTATCAAATATTAGTTAAATGTAGATAAAATGTCATTTGGTTTGATTTATTATTTTGGTGATGGTTGCTTGAACAGACTTTGAGCAACAGCGTTCCTGCATGGTTGAGAAGAAACAAAACCTGTCAAGAGCATTAGTAGATTTTTGGTGAATCATCTTGGTTTGGTGTTGACAAAAGAGGATATGCAGTCAGTGGTTGATTTAATGGAACCTTATGGTCAGATAAGCAATGGGATTGAACTCTTAAGCCCCCCTATTGATGTAAGCAAACAGCCTTACTTTCAGAAATCTTTTTCCTATTTCTAATTTGTGTTTTGATCAGTTTTTCTTTTCATATTCTCTTTGATACCATGCTATTCACTTATTTGTTTCCTATAATCTCTGATATGAGGCTTGTCAGCCCATCTGAGGTGTTTGCTTCTCATTGTGTTTCTTCCTTTTACAAGGGCACTGCTGTTTTGAATTTTGGGATTTGACTTTTTGAACAAGTTTTGTTAATATAGAATTACCGAATAACCAGTGAACTTTCTAACTCATGAATGTTGACACATTACTGGGATATTGTCTAGAAGAGTTAAATCACAGATTTTCTCTTTTAAAATTTAAAATTTATCTGCTCAATTTACCCAAAGGCACCTTATAATTTGTAAAATCTCCATTTTCGTATATTGTTTATTATTGTATAATACAAACTCTGAAAGGGGCTGGAATGACTGAATCACAATCAAAATCTTAGAGTTTGAAAAGAGAAGCTGATTTCTTAAATATTGTAAATAAATGTATGAAGTTGGACAAATCATCTCGGAATCAGACTGATCAGTCAAGTTGTGAGTTGTGATAGAAGATTGAAGGAGAAAAAGGGGAGGTCGAGAACGTAATACACTTGCAGATACAAATATTCTGGGACTATTCAGCTTACCGCTCTTAAGAATACAAAATATCTCCACCCTAGAGATACAAGAAACTCACCATAAGGATGCCACCCTAGATATATAGAGACAACTCAGCACTCAATGGAATCCAGCAAAGAGACAGGGGGGAAGAAGAAAGCACAAAGCTTTATAATTTCTTAATATTTCCTAACTTGGTCTAGGCATGCTTTATATGGAGGAATACATAACTTGAGATGCCCCTCTAAGCATGTGTAGTATTAATGGAGACTCTCAAAAGGCTCAGTACATTTGGTTTGACTCATAAATGACACATAGGGAAATGTAACAAACACTCTGGAAATTAAATAGTTTACAATGTTTGACATGTTTTTTTTGGAATAGTTGACAGAATTTGTATCACATTTAACAAATATTTTATAGCACACTTACTTTTTTGAAAAGAAAAACTACAAATTCTTCTATTCCGATTTTATTTGTAAAAATCTTCTATGAAAAAAAATAATTAGGCTTGACTTATTGCTGTTTTGCAGTGCAATTTCGGATGGCTTTACACAATCCAGTCATTATGTGTTTTTCTTTTCTAAAGTTCATACACACATCTCAATTTCGGATGGCTTTACACAATCCAGTCGTTATATGTTTTTCCTTTTCTAAAGTTCATACACACACATCACATCTTAGTAAATTTGAATGTAAATATTAGAAGATATTCACTCCATATATGTTCCTTTCGAGCATTTGAGCATTTTATGGAATAAATTAGAGTTTCAACTTTTGGTACTTCAACGCTCAAATTACCTCATGTATCAGTCGTTATATGTAGATATCAACTGTATTGGTCTGTTTTGGCTTGATTGCATTGGTGTGTTTGAAGTCCAATACAGCAAGGGCGGTGCTTATTGATATCGGTTTATATTTTAAACCGTACATTTGTCTTTAAATTCATATATGGCTTGTAACTTCTGGATCAATACATATTGACTTCCAAAGTTGGTCCAAAATCTATGTGCTGACAGCCTCCAGAATATCATTGATTTGATGCATTAAGGAAGCTCTAATTCTGCATCTAGTTGGGCTAAAAATTAGTTATCCCATGTCACTTGAGTGTGAGTAATTGAGCAAAAGTCTAAGAAAGGAAAAGAATCATTTCTAAAATCTATTTGATTTTAATTGGGGTTCCAGAGACTTACTTGCTAAGGTCTTTATTAGATAGATTTCGAGCAAAGCGAAGAGATTTATGCACGAATTTTATCAATTTAAGTCAGCCTTGTGATAGTTTGTAAAGACAAATGCGATGATTTCTAGAATCAGTGCCCAGTAATTATTTCAATGTAATCCAGGACATGTATGGTGGAGTAGTAACTAGGTGCTGAATGCATGTGTGCGCCCTATCACAGTATTTATATGTCAAAAATAATCGTTTTGTCTATACCTCTTTGTGTTAGCTATTAATGAGCTTAATAATGGCATTTAAAATTTCATTTGACGGGCTGGGGGGTGGGGGGGTCAAATTAATGGCCAGGAAATACACGAGAATGATCATTTGTCATTTCATAGGTTGATCATATATTTTTAAAGATGAGAATGAGGAAGATCATATAGATTAGAGGAGCATAATTTAAGTGGGAGTACCATGGACTGTGGTGCCTATGAAATTAAAGGGAAGTTTTTATTAGACGGCTATATGACAAGAATCTGGGTCACTTGTTATCAGAACAGGCCTGCAGTTGACTTGAGTTTGTTGAGAGTATGATTGTAGATGACGACCATTGTAATGACAATGAGTGCATTTTGGCAAATTAACTTTTTTTGAAGCTTATTTCTTCAAAACACACACTGTTTTACCCTAACACTTTTTTAGTCACAGGTCATAACGTGAGGTTGACCATAGTTCTTGTTGCTTGTTGGAACTAGTTTAAATGTTTTGCTCTAATGAAATACTTTGTTTAGCTTTTCTTTGAAAACCTAAACAAGAACCCGGCATGATGCATAAGTCACAAATATTCAGATGCATGGTTTTTCTTGTTGTCGCCTGTTCTGATATAAGTTATGTTTTTCTTATAGATGTATTGATGTTAATCTTATTATTTTGGTTTATCTTGAATATCTTATTATGTTGTTTTGTTGATTGTTTCTTAGTGGACAAGAGAGACAAAATTTCCACATGCTGTTTGGGCTGCTGGTCGTAGTCTTATAGCTCTTCTTCTACCAAACTTTGATGTTGTTGATAATATATGGCTGGAACCAACTGCTTGGGAGGTTTGTCAGTGCTATTTCTTTTACTGTATTAGTCATAATTTCTGTTTATATATCGGTTTGTTGTGCTGAATGGTTGCTTGTGCTGATGTTGTTCATGTTTCCAAGTATTTTGTGCCATCGTTGGGCCCTCTGCATCTGTTTAAATCCTGTGCATCAAGAAGTTGTACACTTGCATGTATACCAGATTTGCCTTGGCAGTTAGAACTTTAAACTTTATGATTAATGGTAATTACACTTACACAAAAACTGCACACAAAGTCAAATATTCATCTTTGTGGATACGGTTAAGATTTTTGAGATTCATAAACTCAGTAAGAGAGGAAGTTTTAGAGATCCCCAAATACGGTTAAAATTTAAAAGGTTCCTAAACTTGGTAGAAGAGTAGATTTTAGAGATCCTCAAACCTAGTAAAAAAAAGAATATTTTAGAGATCCTTAAACTCAGTAGAAGAAAAGACTTTAAAGATCATCAAATTCAGTAAAGAGATCTTAGTAATCTTGAAACTCAATGAAAGAGGACATTTTAAATATTCTCAAACTCAGTAAAAACTACCATACTCAAGTAGGATTAGACCAAACAAAATCCATCGATACATCGAAACGCCAGAAACATAGGAGTTGACTCTTTGAAGATCCTTAAACATAGTTAAAAAAAACTACTGAATCAAAGTAGGAATAGGATCAGATCAAACAAAACCATCAATGCGTTCAGAACCCCAAAACATGGGGGTCATACTCCTAAATCACCAAAATTCATCTCTGATACACCGCCATAAATTTCTGTCATCTTAGATGACATGACACCAAATCTATATGCAGGGTCAAAAAACCAGGATTAAAATCAATTAGATTGGGAAAACAAAGTTGTAATCAGATTGGGAAAAGAGAGTTGCAGTGAGATTTTGAAAACTGAACTGTGAATCATATTAAAAAATTGAGAAAATTTAGTAGAGCTAGATACAAGGAGATAGATTAGAAAAGAAGGAAAAAAATTAAAGATTATAGATGAACAATAATCACTAACACTGTTCACAATAAAGTGTAATTGCGCACTGCCATGGTGAACACGAACTCTTTCTTTTGTTGTTGAGATGGATTCCTATAAGTTTCAGAGAGAAGTAGAAGACGATGTAGAGAAGAAGAATTTGCAAAACAGTTGTGGAGAAAGGCAAGAAAAGATGTGGTACCAGCTGGGCTCGCGGATTTGATACCATGTTAACTGCAATTAGCTACATCTTTATTTATATTTAGAAGAATTATATTACATAAAAGTATTGGCGAAATATCTCCTTATATAGACCCATATAAGACCAAATCCTCCTCATATTATGATTCGTAATATTACTAGGACTCCATAAAACCTCCAATGCCTTTAGGATTCTATAACAAACTTATTGTATCTAACAACATGAAGGTAGAAATTCCAGTAGGCTATCATATTTATCATTTTTGATAATATACTATATGTGGTTCATTCTCCAAAATTAATGATCCATACTGTTGAAAATAATCCATTCATCTTGAAACTCATGCCCAATGATCAAGTAATTAACAGACTTTGAACTTATGGATCAAGCAGACCCAGAATATTCAGCTTTAAGAACCTTCAATCCATCTAAATGAGATATCAAGAGATGCGTGGCAAGCGGTCTCCATACCCTTTGATCATTGTTCCACTTGATTTTTTTTGTTTTTGGCACTTACCAGTCAACATATGATCATGATTTGGATTGCTCACCAACATTTTCACACCATGTACAAACTCCGACAATTGTCTTCCTCCTATGTGTATTATGAACTGGCCGTAGCCACAGGAAATATTACCTGGGCAATTCCATATTTCAGTTTCATGTCAGTAACAATTTGAGGACACTGCAGGACATGTCAAGGACCATTACATTCACATATCAAATCTTTCTATCAGGATTACATCACCTTTCCTCTTCAGCATCAACACTTCATAAGTGTCAAAATCATGCCAATGAAAGGTCTAATCCAATTTACCAAACTGCGGACTGATTGTTTATATTGATTCTTATGCACATATTTTATGCATGCCTATAAACCATAGACCTCCCCATATCAAATTTTTTGGAAGCCTCATGTGTCACTTGTGTCTTGTCCTTGGAATGCTGACACACTCGCATACATGTGCACACGCATGTGCCGATATGGCATTTATGTTTAACTTCCGTCGGTAATGGTTTTGTTTGGTAATTATAAATTATGGTGTGTCCATTTTTTCCCTTGGCAGGGTATTGGATGTACAAAGATTACGAAGGCAAAAAATGAAGATTCTGTAAATGGGAACCAGGAATCGAGGTCTTACCTTGAAAAGAAGCTCGTATTTTGCTTTGGATCATATATCGCATCTCAGTTGCTGCTTCCCTTTGGTGAAGAAAATTTCTTGTCTTCATCGGAACTCAAGCAAGCACAAGAGGTACCTCCCACCACAGAAGCTTCTTGTCTTTTCATTATTTCTATCTCTTTTTGTTTAAACCAGTACATTGGGTATGTGCTATGCATGGAGGAAAAATTTGTACAGGTATATTAATAAAATATGTAATTATATTTCTGAATAGACAGTTACACTATAATAATTATAGGTATTTAATATGATAAATATATATTTGACTTTTCTCTCTTCAAGAAAAACTCTTCATAACCTAAGAGCATATATACTATATAGTTCAGTTAACATTAGATTATTACTTCTAGAGATTTGATTAGTATTTATTTTGTCTACAAGAATAATATATTGAGAAAGTGGTGATCTTATCAAGTGCTGATCTAAAAAAGAAGATAGATAATAAACAATTTTTTTGATACAATTGAAAATCTTAAAAATTGATATCTTGATCTCAAATTAAAATTTTATCTAGTATATAAATTGAAATTAAAGTCCAATTGATATGGTTAGAAAATTATCTAGATATACTTAAATTTAGACAAAAATAAGACTGCCAAATTATTAGTTAGGAGAGGCAGATTGAGATAACTCACAAATTTTGGTAATGTTTTTTCACACAATTCTTGGGAATTTACATAATTTCAAAAAAAAAAAAAAACCATGTATTACTCTTGTTAACAAACCTTTTATAATTTATCATAAAGTTTTCCGTACTTTTCATTTTCTTTTCCGTTTTGGGTTGAAAGGCAGAATCTAATTAATATATAACGAGTAATTTTATTAGTTTTATAGATTATATATGGATTCCCCTTGTTTGACATAAGAAAGTATATGGATTCCCCTTGTTTGACATAAGAATGTTGGCATTAATTGCAGATAGCTACCAGGATGGTGATACAATATGGATGGGGTCCTGATGACAGTCCTGCTATATACATCACTAGTCAAGCAGTAACAACCTGTTCCTTGAAGCTGAATTCTTTTTCTATGGATTTGTGGAAGCAGATGTTGCACTACTTGTGTGCTTCTGTTTTTAATATTTGAATCTTTGATATGTGTGGACAATATAATTCTGGTGTCTTTTTAATTTTTTTTGGAGATAAATACTCAACCTTGATATACTTGAGGACAACTTAGCCTTTAATTTTATGCATATCAATGCACTATTAGTAAAGTTACCTCTGTTTGTTGTTCATATTAAAGATCATCTGCACCCTACTGATATTTACAAATTGTGACCTGAGGACACAACCACTGATTGGGAATTTTTGGAACCAATAGAATCTTAATTTAGAAGGGGCATCCCAATTCATAATTTGTTGATTGTAGGTGTACGAATCCTTTCCTTTTTCATTAAAACTTATTTGTTGTGAAAAGTCATGAAATTAGAGAATTTTTAAAGTTATTTGAATTTTAGTTTATGCATTATTTTGATTCTCTCTTTTTTAGCGGTGTTGTCCTTATGCATCAGAGATCAGTAAGTTATGCTTCCCTAACCACCCAGAATCTGGTCCTCATGCTTTCATGGCAAACCCCCTGTCCTGTTCATAGTTTCCTCTACTTGTACTTTCTCAACAACTAAAGGGAGTTTACAAAGGTTGGAAAATTCTCATATTTTCTCATATATAATCATTCTATAGAGTTTGAGGCCTTTATCTTTTCGTAAACCCATTTGAGATGATAATTTTATCCTGAATAGTTACCTAGGGTGCCAATCTAGAGTTTTGTAACACCTCAGGTTTGTCTTAATATTCAGCTTGAAACAAGTCCAATTGAGTAATCCCAAGCTTGAATTGAACCATACATTGCGGTCAAAGTAATAAATTAGCCAACTTGAATAAGGACAGTTTTATCATGTTTGGCTTGGATAGGCTCTGTTTAACGTTTATGCTTGACTGGAATGTCCGAGCAAGGATTTCCCATAGGGTCACCTATCATAGTACACTCTAGCCCGAGCATGCTTTGACTACACAATTTTTCCACAGGTCCTCCCTAAAAATTGATAGCTACAATTAATTCTTAAGTTCATCGGGATTGTTGTTTATCACACTTGGGTTATGATGTTGACACTTGTATAAAATATTTGGTTCGAATAAATAGGTTATATTGGAGGTTTGCTCATTGGTCATTAACCGTAATAATGGACTGATCAGCTGTAAGGTAGCTTAGTTTGGTTCCATGGCATAAATTTTTAAATCATTCTCAAGCCAAGTCAAAAAATGATTTAGATCAATTGTTATCTACTCGTTTAAGTTTGAGAATGTTTATGAGTTAATATATTGTGTAATAGTTGTTGTTTTTGTTTTTGCTATATCTTTTATATCATTACACAAGAATGCATGTCAAAGATTGAACACAGTGAGTTATAGAACAGTTGGATATTGGAAATGTCAAAATAAATGTCCTGTTAACGAACATCTTGAGTTCTGCTTGTAACTAATTCACCTGGTTTGAACATGAAAAGGTGTTGGAAAATATAAATAAATAAGGGTCAAAGTATCTTGGAATTTAGAATAAATTTCGAAGATCAATCAAGCTTGACTTATTATGCACCTACTTCCCCTTTCTTTTAGACCATGTGTAAGCATATTCCCCATTACAGCTTGATCTTATAGGGGAATCATTCCTGTCCCTGTAGCTTCAAAATTCTCCCTTTTATCCTTCTTCTCCCTAAATTAGTCAAACAATCGACATGATTTTGAAGTGCAAATTAGCACTCAGACAAATAAAAGATCAATTTCTTCCTGACCAGGAAGTTTTGGAAATTTGGAAGAGGAAGTTTTGGAAATTTAGAAGAACATTTGCTTGAAAAATTACAAGAATAAATTGAGTGAAATATCTCTCTTTGATGTTTACTGATTCCAACCATCAATCTGCTTCAATGAGATTTTAATATCCAAAAGCTGCAAGTTTACCTTTAAGACAGGATCAGTCTTTCCACTCACAAGATATTTTCAAAATAATGGACTAGAATACCTGAAGAGTTTGATTTGGCAGAATTGTGGATTTTTCTACTGCTCCTGTTATGGAACAATCACTCCACTCCCTTTTGATTCTTCATTCTCTATTTTTATCATGTTTAAATCTTCTTGTTTTTGTTCATACCATTTCAGTTTGGATTGTTAGGAGCCAAAAGGGTCCAATTGGAGTCATTGGACTGAATTGTTGGTCTTGCTGCCCCTTTTATTGAAAAATAATCATTATTGATCCTTCATATCTAATGCCCATTGTATTTTAATTTTTGCTTGTCCAGTATTTCTTGAATCATTTATACTTGCACCAAAAAACTAGTGTATAAATGGTTTTTGAACAAAGGTTCCACTCCTATCTTTCTTTCTTTCTTTTTTTTTTTTTTTTGAAGTTTTTGTTCCTAACCTGTTCAAAATCCAGATAATATCATTGGCATGTTCATTTTGTCACATGTCTACCTTGAACTTGAACCAAGAGAAGACAATCCACAACAGCATGAAATAGGATATGCTTGCTTTTAGACATAAGAGCTACTCAACTGTAGGAGCTAAAAGGACAGGATTTGTCATAAAAACAGATAAGATTTGCTTTTCTAGATGTTGTTATGGGTCCTTTTTTGCAAATTAAACAAAAAGTCGCTCTCGACAGCAAGTGGTTTCATGTTCTGCGTATTGTTTCTTCTAATTTACTTGATTATTCCTTGCCTATTTTTAGCAGTGCATAACCTTTAGGTTGATAAATAGTTTGTTAATGACTTGAATTTGATAAATTCTTACAGATTGCGTATTGAAACTTTTAAAAGGAAATAACTCAACAACTTGTGTTGTTTCTTATTGAAAGATGTATTTCTTAAAAAAAAATTGAACTACTTGTCCTTTTTATCTATCTGATTACTTTAGTACAATATTGAATCAGGTTGGAACTCTCAGTATGGGGAATAACCACAAATTTGAGATGGCCGCTAAAGTTGAGAAGGTTCGTCTATTCATGTGGAACAAATTTTCTGATGCAACCTACCCATTATGTTTTGGTGTCTATATCTAGTGTTCTCATCTTTGTGTCATTTCTCTCTTTAAATTTGCCAGCACATGTTCTAGGGTTTTAGAAATTAACTTTTTGTTGCAGATGTACAACTTAGCATATGACAAGGCTAAGGAAATGCTTCAAAAAAACTGTCCAGTACTTGAGCAGATTGTGGAGCAGTTGCTTATGTTTGAAAATTTAACAGGACATGTGAGTAGCTATTTCTCATATCTACATCTTAACTCCAGGTTACTTCTAGAAAGAGAGCGCAGTAGCCTCATAATGTGTATGATGGTATATTCATAATGCGTTTGCTTGTCGAGGTGTGCGCATGTGTGTTTGGTTATGTGTTTGCCAACATGTTCCACCTACACAGCTTTTTATGTGTCCCTGTACATGTGTACATCTGTGCACACATGTGGGTTGTGTGTTTTCTGGTGCCGTTTGTGGACTGACTTCTCCTTTAATGTATTCCTTATGTATAAAACTTGGATATGCATTAGTAAGTGTAGCATAGAGCCATAGAGTTTAATGTACTTTGCAGATTGCATTTGCATCTATTAAATTACGATGAACTAAATCTTTATTCATACTTTGAAGAATTTCAAAATAAAATTACATAATATCACGAGAAAACCTCTCATATATAGTTCCATACAATAGCATATCCTACTCAAACTTTGACTCCTGATATAAATAGTACTCTATGACTTCAAATACTCTTAGTATTGTATAACTGAACCTATCTATATCTAACATCCCCCTCAAACTCGCCATGGTATGACATCAAGAGTTTGTTTAACAAAAAACTAAAAAACAAATGTTAATATTGCTAAATTGTTGGAAACAAATTTTGAATTGCTAATGCTAATGCCGAACCGTTGAATTACTCGTGTTAATGTTGTAGTTGCTGACCAAACCAAGCTAGATCTAAAACGAACTGAAAATTGAAAATGAACTTATTTGAAGATTGCACAAAAAATTAAAAAAAAAAATCATCTTTGGATCGAGTTAGGATTTCAGAGATCTCAAACACAGAAGAACATGAGGTTTTAGAGAAACTCAGTGGAACTAAGATGAGATTTTAGTGACTCCTAAATTCTGAACTGTCGAATCTAAGTAGATTAGACCAAAATGAACCATCAATATGTCTGGAACGTCCAAAAATATAGGAATTGACTCTTAGGTAACAAAAGTCGGACTTCAATACAATACACTTATATATGACCAAAACAATTTTAGCCATCAGATCACTAAATTTCCAGCTTGTTCCTATCTTTTTTTGTTTTGTATGCAGGTGGAGAAAACAAATCTGAAAATTTTGTTCAAATGATCAACAATACTGGTGGACAATAACTTTTTTTTTTTTGGGTCGAGAAGGGTTTGGGGAAGAAGAAAGGAAAAAAAAAGAAAGGAATGAGAAAGGAGAAGGATTGAAAGAAAAAAATGACGATGAGGACTTGAATAAAAAAATTCTAAGGCGTTGACGTCATATTAAACTACAAGAGAATACATCTTTATTGATGCTCAGAAGAATCACAAAATACAATTACATAAAACCATGAGCAAACCTCTCCATATACAAACTCCATATGAAATCAAGATCTACTCCAATTATGCCTCGTAAGCTATAATATTATTAGAACTCTAAGACTCCAAATACTATTAGGACTATGTAACCAAACTTATCTATTACATCTAACAACACCATTTGAATTGTTGTTTTCTCCTTGAGCATGAGTGTGGTGTACCGATATGCGTATGGGTTTAATAAATTTGGAAATCAATTTAGTCATTATCCTCAAGGTCCTCAAGATTAATGTAAGCGAAAAATTATTCAAGTAGTTTGGTATTTGTGCTTTACATTGAGGTTTTCCAGCAGAAATATTAGCAATTATAGCATTTTCAAAATTAAAAAACAGAAAAAAAAGGACGATGTAAAAAGAAAATTAAAGACATCTTGCTAAATGGAGGGAGGGAGAAGTTAACATAATTCAATCTAGTGAATGTAACAGAAATATTGAATTAAATCTACTATTGCAAATAGCTTATCATGGCATATAATGCACATAAACAACTTGTAAGATATCTTGCTAATTGGAGGGAGGATAGCAAATGTAATAGAAAATTTTGAATTAACGCTACTCTTGCAAATAGTTTATTGTCACACTCTAAGGGAATAATCTCTCATGGGATATGCATTAGGAGAGTCTCTGATATATAATAGTTCCCGTGAACTTTAAAACTAATCGTAGCTCGCATTTTTTAGGGAAGAACCGTGGGAAAACTCTATAGTTAAGCGTTGCTTGGGAGAAAGCAATTTTAGGATGAGTGACCCTGTGGGAAGTTGTTCTTGCTTGGGGCGTGGCATTTATCATAACAATATCATGCAAATACTATAGACTGTCAAATACAGCAACAAAACTTGCAGCCATTATGTCGCATGCTAATGTGCGTAGGGTCTAGAGCTTGTCTACATTAATAGTGCACTATTTTTTAATGTGACTTTGCTACTGCCAGTTCAAGTACCGAACCAAATTCTAAAGTGGTTCATTCGATATGGTAACCTCTAGTTGGATACTCTGACCAGGAGTCTCTTGAAAACATCAGTAGATATCTTTATTAAGTGTTAGGTTTGCTTGATATATGTTTTTAGCCCAGAACCCAATAGCATAAAGCGGTTTATCTGACATGGCGTTGGAACACCTGTTTCCAAGAGGTCTTGAGTTCAAACCTCATCAGTTCCCAGCCTTTTTCTCTATCAGATGGGCTTTTAACTTATTTTGGCTCATCTATCCAATTCTGTAACTTATAACAGTGTTTTCTTTATCTTCTGCATTTACTGTCTAAACTTTTGAAATGGGTAACATTTGTAACTTAAAACAGTTTGTTTGTCTGTCCAACTCCGTGTAACTTACAAACAGTTTTCGTATTCTTTCATCATTTTGGTCTATTGTCTGATTTCAGAAATGGGTATTAAAGTTGAGTTGATTTTATAGTTGAGAAGGCTTCATGACAGGTTTGGCCAACCTTGTATACGCTGCTAACTTGATCTATAACTGATGTTACTTCATCTGTCCAACTGTCTGTAACTTACAACTTTTTTTGTTTTTTTAATTTACTTACATTTGTTGTCTGGTTAAATGGGTAAATTGTCTTCACACCATTCCAAGTATAAATGGATTGGGTTTTACAGTTGAGAAAAGTTCTATCGGGTTAGGCAAACTTCTAAGCTTCAAATCTGGGA
This sequence comes from Agave tequilana, assembly GCA_038442645.1. NCBI lineage: Eukaryota > Viridiplantae > Streptophyta > Magnoliopsida > Asparagales > Asparagaceae > Agave > Agave tequilana. The sequence goes on along the minus strand of JAVJIF010024014.1, from coordinate 67,773 downwards.
TCCTGCTTCTGATAAAAATTGTTATCAATGGCAAGTTATGGGTAAGAGAGGGTTCCATAGAGCTAAGAAGACATCTTTTTTGACTTCTGATAAAAATTGTTATCAATGGCAAATTATGGGCAGGAGAGGGGTTTCCATAGAGCTAAGAAGACATCTCTTTTGGGCATGCAGCATATGCTAATGCAACTAGGTAGCAATTCTCAAATTTTGGTATGTTTCAACCATTTGGCAGAAAGACAATGTTCAGTTTTTTTCCCCCTTTTTTAGAATGTTGTTTAGGAAGTGTGGATACTGTTCAGATGTTACCTTGGATTAAAAACTTGTGAATTTGACCCAGTTACTTTTTATTCCTAAAAGCTTAAGATAATTTATGTTAAAACTTAAATTAAGAGAAAATGTTCGAGTTTTGTAGTTCTCCCATTCTTGCTTTGGGACTGTCAACTCTGTTCTCAAATATAAGAAAATATTAAAATCAAATGACATACTCCTCTAGTGAAGATGTGATATCTGTAACCATCTGCATTAGTAACCTGTGTTTCATAGCTTTAAGTAGAGAATTAGAAATTCTGCATTGCAGCTTGTTTAGGGGCCTGTATGGATGTGTAAATCTTTAAATTTCCAATTGTTTTCCTATGAAATTTGAACAGAAATGCTTTATATGATTGATGTAGCATGCAAGATTGTGTTAGCTGTATTTAGTTGGTTGTGTTCAGATTGCCATGCAATCATTGCAATCAATTAGATGAATTAACTTCAAATAATTTATCTTGTCATAGTATACAGAACTTGGTCCCGGTGGCACATTTTTACCGAACTAATAAGCTGCCATGATTTATTTATATAACATTGATGATTTTGTAATCTCTGGAAACTTATAGTACATTATCTTTCAATCCAGGACTTATTTAATATTCTTGAGGAGTATGGTGGAATCCGAGAACAAGAGCCTTTTTCTCTATCAGTGAGCTACCATAAAGAGGTCTTTTTTCTTATTTCTTTTGTAAATACTTCACTGTCACATGATTAACTTCCTTGCTGATCATAGAAATGATAGGCATACTAAACGAATATAACCATGTGATGTGCAGGAACTATTTAAGCTTGATGGCATCTATTCATTTATCTTTTATACTTTTTTCTTTGGAATTTTTTTATACTGTTAATATAATATAGGTTTTTTTGCATATCGAGCCTCAATTTATTACTAATTCCATATTCTTCCACCAAATTTTATATTTCCATTTCGACACCCCCCCCCCCCCCCCCCCAAAAAAAAAAAAAAAAAAAAAAAAAAAAAAAAAAAATCATTTAAGTTGGGACAAAAAACCTGTCACTAGTTGTTTCGTCTATATATTGAAAGATTCTTCGTATTACCCTTTAGCTTCAAATACAATACTATCTAAACTGATCAAAGTACCCTTCATCTATTTCCCTCTTTATTTCACTCATCAAACTCATTTCTCTTTCATTTAACTCACTCTTTCCAGCCCAATTACCGCCAATGACTATTTCCCCTCCTCTACCCCCCAACAAATCTCCTCTCTTTCCCAACCCCAACACATCTGAAATTTGCCATGCCATTCCTATGAGATACACCATTTTTTATGGTGGCTAGGGCTTTACGGAGGTAGGAAAGGAAGGGAGAGAGTGAGAGTGAGAAAGAATGAGAGAGTGAGAATGAGTGAGACAGTGAGAGAGAAGAGTTGATGGGAGCATACCTAGCCCCATTCACTTTTTTGAGGGTAGAAATGTATTTTTGACTATCACACTGTTATAAAACAAACGACAACTAATGGGAGGGTTTTTTTTGTCCCAACTTAAATGATTTCAGGGGTCAAAATGGAAATATAAAGATTTGAGGGTGAATATTGAATTAGCAAAGAATCCATGCGTTGATATGGAAAATTTTCTATAATATATTATAGGTTTCCTTTTTTATCCCTCTCTTTTATTAATGATAGAGTTCAAGCATACTGAAAATTGATGTAGTGAAAAGAAAAGAAAGATCATCACTGTCATCTAAGCTTTTTTTTTAAAAAAAAATATGGTGTATAGGATTAGACTCCATGGCCGATTTAATTTTACGGTTCGCGTTGTACCTGATTTCAAGTTTCTAAATTAGTGTCAAATTCATTTCCAGGAGGAAAAAAACGGGTGCTTAATTCTTAGGCAAGGAAACTGCAAACAAGTGAGAGGCTAGCAGTAAACCCTAGAAGGCTCAGTTGGCATGTAGGAAACCTATATTGTTAGTAAACATGAAATCAAGGAGCTGCCCTCCAAAAGTCTCTTTAGTGGAAGGTCTGGGAGGGAAAACATGATGTATCTATTATAGGGAATTACATCGAAGTCTAAAGCAAGCCAAAAAGCCAAAGAGAGAATAGTTTCAAAGAATTTTGATTTTTGTTATCAATAAAAATGAGTTAGCATGGTGCAGTATCACAAGTTTGAGTCTGCACAAAACATTTGAATTCTATTCCAGCTTCCAAAAATTCTATAGAGCCTCTTTTCACTGATAGTGAAGTGATGCAAGTGTACTGTTAGGGAAGCAATAAACTCATGCAAGTTGGAGGACATTTTGGTGAAATAAACCCAATTGGTATCATTGTAACATCGCGGTTTGATTGCATACAACTTCTAAGCTTAAATACTGTTCTAGGATCAGCATTTAGATGTGTTTGCTTCATGAAAGTATGTGTAAGGTCGAGATATGAAAGTATGCGGAGCGCCAGGTATATGATTTCTTGTGTATGATTGCTGGAACTGTTTTGTGGTGGAAGAATTGATGGGTCAGTGATTTGCTGAACAGCTAAAGAATGTAGGGCATAGATGAGCAAGTGCGGTAGGAAGAGCGATACCCATGAAGAATACACTATCAAACTGCAAGTGTATTGATTTGTTTATGCGTATCAAGCCTCTCTTACCAAGCTTCCAAGAAGGTGGTGGATATGTTTCTGGAATTTTATTTCCAGTATACATTGAGGAATTGTATCTTTAACCCAACTGTCAGGTCTTTATCCAAGATCAAGGAAGCAGCCATAGCCAAAATTAAACTATGTTTTAGTTGTCAAACAATAGAGCAGCTTTGGAAACAGTTATGATGTTTCATGAAACTTAGATGATGATCTATGTGCTTAATGCTTCAAGTCCAAAGATGGCCAGGCATCCAATATTCTGTTAATTTTCGTATTTCTAATTGTTTGCTGAACTTAGTTTAGGCAGAAAGATCATCAAGTTTATAAAGCATATAATGGCTATGCATGTTTTAAAAGTCTTCTTTAACATTGCCAAACCTTTATATTGTTTAGAACGCCATTTAATTAAAAATATTAGGTCAAGGTGGTCCTCTAGTTGCATGGTTCTGTTCTTAAAATACCTATTTGGATTGGTTTTGAAACAAGTATGATCCGATCATATTTTTTTTTCTGAACAAATGCCTCTTGTTCATCCTAAACCATGTGATAACATTTCTTTCAAAGAAAATCACATTCTTCTAATTTTGTACAGAATTGCAAGGGTCATTCGTAAAAAATATGATGGAAGTTTCTATTATGTGATATTTGTATATAAGTCAAGAAAGTCAAAATATCTAGGAGAAATAAAAACATCTAAGTTTAGCAATGTCATGATAGATTCTAGTAGTATTTCAAGAAGAGTTGAGAAATATCTTGGAAAGAAACTTTAGAAGAGTGTAGAACATTGGAAGTGTGTAAACTGTCCTCTTAAATTTGTATGATAGAAGTATTTAGTGTTTAATTATTTAGCTCCCACAGTTTATGATTCTTTTTTTAGGCATGCAAAATGTTATAGATAATAACTAACCATGTGAATTAATCGGCAGGTTAGCCCACTGGTAATACTCCTCCCTTTCAATGGGGATGTTCTAGGTTCGATCCCCACTATTGTTGAACAGGGGGATTTAACTAGGGTAATTAAGTGATGATTGTGCGTGTGTCTAGGCTTTTGGGTGACCTCGATCTTGGGGAAAAAAATCTCTCCATTTCTTCCTAACAGAGTGTTTTAGTCATTGACTACTTAGAAAAGTTTATATTTGGTAGAGAAGTTTAATGGAGATATATTAAATAATAAATAAGTAATCATAGATCCTTATTGAAGTCTATTTGTATACTATTGTATTTTAATCTTTAGAAACCTAATCAAATCTATTTATATCTGATTATCAGTTATTTAGAAATACGTAACTATTTATTCTCCCCCTTTCTTAGAAATGACATATGTCACAAATATATAATTAACTAAACAATATAAACTTAAGATGCATCAAATAAAAAATATAAAATAGATGATTAAATTAGAATTCCAGTCCATTGAGAGAGTCTCATCAAACTAGATTAATTAGAATTTTGAGAAAGGAAATCCAGCAAGTTAAGCTAATAAGGATTCTAGGAAAGTAGGGTAGGTGACTAAAACTAACTTTCATGGCATCTATAATTTTTTGTTTTTATGAAAACCTCCAAAATGTAATATAGTTCCCTTTTGCTTTAGCTTTGAAAGCTAGGTAACCATATTGTAAATTCCATCTAATTCTAATTCTATTGAAATCTTAAGAAATAGCTCTAATAAAATATATTCATATCTGAATATCATTTGAATTATTTTTTTATACTCTATTTTGTACTATTATAATTAGATAAGGATGTTTAGGGAGGTGTGAAATCACGGCTGAATAGACAGATTTGAAATTATCTTAAATAAATTATTTAATTTAAAACATATTAATAAACACTCATTTCAAAGTAGAATTTCAGTCTAATTTAAAAAAAACCTATCAAATCAGAATCTTAATGTAATTTGAATTATACTAAAGATGTTATCAAATTGAATCTTAATCTCATAAAGCTTAAAAAAATGATAAAATAGGTGGTTAATGCTAACTTCATTACGCGAGTCGGTGGTACCTTGACACACATTCTACATAGTTAAAATTCTTCACACATTTGATGTTCTTTATCAATTTCATATTTTTTCCTTTGATTTTATGTGATCTATGGTGCACGGATACGGCCACGCGAAGATGGACACAACACGCATGCACATGGAAATTCTTAAAAGATGCAAGTAATACGTGTGTCCAACATGATGGTTGGTCACATGTCAGACATGAGACGGCTCCATGATTGGAATGTCCGTGCTACATAGTATGTAATAATGCAAAAAAAGTTTGGATTTTTTCCTACGTAGAATGTGCATTTTCCTAGCAGTATGATAATATAGTTGATGTAATTTCTCGTTCTCTCTCCAGTTATTATTTGATTTGTATTATTATCCTACTACAGTCACATCTTATTTTTGGTATCTATTTTCTTATTTTCCAAATGTGATATTGATTTGATGTCCTTTTATTTTGCCCATCCATATCTCACTGTAAATTTCAGGACCCACATTACCAATTAACTAAAGACGGGCAGAATTGAAATACCTTATTCATGCCATCTTAAGCCATAATATTGATCACATGACTTAAATATGACTTTCCCGAGGCAGCCATGCTAGCCTTTTGATGTTTGCCTTAAATATTTGCACCGTATGAGTTGATATGTATGGTTTAGCTATAGAGCATCCCGTAGTAGTACTCATATGATAACCCTGCATACTTACCAAACCACATTAAAGAATTCTGTTTATGCTTTATATGTTTCTTGGCAGCTCACTTCTGGCAGATCTCTTGACAACAGTGGGAATGCAGCAGTAATAGAACTTCTAGATGCTGCAATGTAGCGCAGGATGTCTGAAAACTTGTAACGAGAATTCCAGCCAATTATCATCGAAGTTGCAATAGCTATATGAAGCTTATAGAGGTTTATCTGCAAGGTATTTAATGTTCCTCAGTGGTTTTCTTCTCCTTTTTTGATTTTAGAAGAAATTTTTTTTTATTCAGTAACCAACTACTTCCACCGGAAAGAAAGTTTAATATAAAACGATCTAATCTTAGAGTTGTTTTCTAATTCTGAACCCTGACTCGAATGATTCATAATGTCACGGTTTCTTCTTTGTTTCCAGTTTCGAGATAGATTTTGTAATGGTTCTCATTGACCAACTGTAATGGTTCTCATTGACCTATAGGTGAGAAAATTCTCTTACCTAGTGAGAAAATGGAAAATATATTTGTGTTTTCTTGCACATTATGTGAGTTTATCTGTATATTTGATGTATATGTTCGAGTATAATAAGGGCATCCAGATAAGGACATCCTATTGTCTCTGCACAAATTTGACTCTCAAAGGGTTGAAAGCAAGTCTATTGATTGATAAAACATAATATAAAGAGCTTCTTTTTTTTTTTCTCCCAATTATCTCATATTTGAAGAAGATTTATAGTGTGAACAGACAAAATAACAATGAAGGATACCAAAACATGACTCACACTTGTATGTTGACATGAGGACCAAGAAAAATTCATCTTTGAAAATTACAACTATTGGTGAACGAAAAGGTTTACAGTACTCTGCAGGATTTTCTTCTGGGTATGATGAGTTTTTATGGGGATCCCTTGTAAAGAAACTCTTCTCAAATTTTCTATAATTGGCTTAGGTCAAGCCTCTGTCTTAAAAGTTTACGCTTCAACTCGTGTATTCTACAATGATAAAAAAAAAACCCTAGAAGAACTTTCCAATTTAACCACCCACTTTGATCTTTGAGCAATCTCTTTCTTCAATCCAAGCACAGTAAATGGTTGATGTTTAAGTATTTTAAGGTCATTTCTAGCATCTCTTGGCTAATGATTTATACTTATTTTTTCCTCATAGATTTGCTTAATTTACGGTTTATTGTAATATATTTTGTTTTTTAGTTCTATTGATTTTAATTTTTTTCTCATAGACATAATTGTTTCAATGCTACTATCTTGAAATTGGGCCAGTCCTCTATACATCCACGTGTCACCTCTTGAATACTCTTCGGACATTTATCGGACACTTCCCTTACATGTATTCTCAATTTAGAGCGTGTACCTCAGTTTTATATTATACTTTTCATTTCTCATATTTATGGTATTTATCTACTGTAGAAAAAATTATAGTTTATTTAACACAACTATCTCAATTTTTAGAATTGGCTACATGAATCTTTTGTTGCATTTAGCTCTATTAAAGATCTTCTTCTCAATCACATAAAGCATTAATATATCCTTCTCAATTGCTTCTAACTAAGTTCGTTTTGATCTCACTCTCTCCACGTGAAGGCGATGAGAGAGAGAGAGAGAGAGAGAGAGAGAGAGTATGGGTCGACTTCCATGGCATTCTATTTATTTTTTCTAGGGTTTGGTAAGTTGAATGCTTCGCAGTTTTGATCAAATATTTATTGGGGGCTTCACAGTTTTGATCAAATATTTACTGGGTCTTGTATCCATGACCCGATCCGGATTTAAATTGGACCCGAAATTTCAGGTTTGGATCCTCTAGATGCTATCCCAATACCTTCTTGTTGTTGGATATAGGATATGGATCTTCCCGAATGCTAAAACTAGATCTGATTCTTATTATGCATGCTATCCCTTGTTTAAGTAGAGAGATGCATATTTAGATAAACTTAATTCTGGCATCCGGGTTTGCTCCCGGTCAGGCTTCAGGTTTGCTTCCTGGTGGTCGCTAGTTGAATTCCGATGTGCAGTAATTTTCTAAAAAAAAAAAAATTAGAGATATATATAGGATTTAAGATTAAAAAAGTTGCGAGGGATCACTTTTATCTTTTTGGGATTGCGTCACATACACCAGCTTTACACTGGTGTATTGAGTTAAAGCATTTGTTCCCCTAGAATAAACTAAAACTCAACAATAAAATTTACAAAGGATGGATCAAGAGTCGAGACTCAAAAACGAGTGCCTTTCTAAGAAATTTGTATATGATTCTTTGTTCATACATGTGAATATATGCATTTTATCGTTTTGCAGTATCATGCTTTACAAATTTTGAGTTTGATAATCGAGTTTGAACAAAATTTAAGCTTGTTTAAATAATTGAACGGATATGACCAATTTAAAACTTAGCAATTTTGGCACATTTAGAAGCCTCTTTGCTAAACAATGCGGATTTTCTACATAAAAAAGTTAAAGAAAAAAGTGAGGGAAAAAGAAATAATGTACATGTAAAGACAATCCGGTCTCGAATTCTTCTTTTGTTGAGAATATAAGTTGTAGCCCGATGCAAGCGGGATTTGAATCTCGAAAACTCTTGTTCAGTGTAAAGAAGTTTTAACACTGTGCTATAGTGACACTTGCATCAGGTCTCGAATTCAATCACCTTCAAATATCCATTAACATTGTTAACTCTTGCAAATTGCATTCACTATTCATCATAGAGATGTAATAATGTCATAAACTATGATAGGATATCAATTCACTTAATGAGTAACAAATATCATTATAAAACCAATCAATGCAAATGTTGGTCCTATATTTGAAGGTTTACCACTCCATTGCATATAAATAATTTTAGGTTTTAAGGATGTATGTAAAATTGAATATTAGTCTCACGCAAATCCATATTCAGATATTAGTTCACAACAATTTGAGACTAATTTCACCCTTTGCTCAACAGTTATCCAACTCCTGGGGATATTTCCTTAATTTTAAGAGATAGATCCTCTTGTATACAAAACTATCCATCCTTATTTCTCTTTCCCAATTGTCCAACCTCTCTTCTCCTCTCTTTAAAATCTCCATTAGTCTTCATCTCCAATGTCCCCTAGTCCGTTGTTGCCGTCCAATCTTTTACTCAACAGTTATCAAAATTTGCTCTATACATTCCTAATACTTTTCAAAATATTATTTTCTGTCTTATCATCAGTTAGATTTAAAGTTACTCGCTGAATCCCATCAAAACAAAACACTTGGTCTTTTCTAATCTGTGTCTCCTCCTCAGCATACTCTATTAGACCGTCTCTATCTCCCTGTCTCATCATCAGCAACGCCCCCTCCATCTTCCTCTCTTCAATGCAAATCCCCAATCTCCCATCTCCTTCTCTTAGGTATAGAAAACTTCTTTTGTCTGATGAACATTAGTTGACTTGAGAAAATCTATTTGTAAATGTATTGTTCTTGTTTTCTTTGAAAATTTACAACACAGCTTTAAAACATAACTATTGTTGCCAAACTTCCGCAATTGATTTGAGTTTGGTTTCATTTTTTATTTTTCCTTTGGGGTTACCTTATTGCAGAATTTGGTTACTGGGTCAATTTTAGGTTAAAGGTTAGTGTGTTTTTTATCATGATCCAAGGTATCTTTGTCCATTTGTTGTTGTTTTATATGGACTTGTGCTTCCTCTTGTGTGTCTTATTCATCATTGTATTTAAGTTTGTAAAGAGAGACACTAATATTTTCTTCAAATTTTGCTTCGATAGAACCTTGAATTTATATAGAAGGGAGTTCTACAACAGTACGTTTGCTTGGTTGGGATCCACCTTCTAGGTTACTTTTGTAAAAACTTTAGTTTTGTTTGGTTGAAAAATGGGCAATTTCTTTTTAAAAAAATTCATTATTTAAAAATGCCGTCAAAAAATATTTTCAAGAATAGAGTTCTGACAGGTCATGTAGGCATCACGTTAGCACTGGACGATAGCGTGACGCTGATACTGGAAGAGGATATTTTTAATTCGACTGGAGTTGACAACCGGTCGAAAGATATACATTTTTCTTATTTTTTTGTTCGGTTGGGGTGCCAGCTGGAGTTAGCAACCCGGCCGAACTTCCCTCCAAATTTTAAGTGAACAACGTTCACTTGATTTAACTCATGCGTGACTTGGTCAGAGTTGCCAACTCTAGTCAAGAAAAAAAAAACACATTAGCTTGTTCGTTTCTTCAATTTGATTGTCTGCATCAAGAGCATGCACTAATGAACGTTAATGAGTATGCGTTAATGAGTATGCATAAATGTTAATGCATGCATCAAGGCACGTTAATGCATCATGAGCATGCATGAACATGCGTGCGTGCGTGCACGATTGAAAGAAAGCATGCAACAAACAGTTGGCTCGGCCAGGATTGGCAACCCCGGCCGAGCCAAAAAAAATTTTAAAAAATTGAAAATTCCCTCAGCCGGGGTTGCCAACGCCGACGAGCCAAAAATCACCTCCCACCACCGTCACGCTGACGACTAACGCTGACGTGGCACTAACATGATGCTGACATGACTTGACAGAGATCTATTCTTGAAAATATTTTGAGCGATTTATTTTTAAAATTATTTTTAAATAATCGGTTTATTTTTTTGAAAAAAAATTGCCCTTGAAAAATTGGTAACTGGACACTGGAGAAAAACCTGCTTGATAACAATTTTCATAAAATACCCAGGATTCGGCCCACGAGGACCTTTCAATGCTTAAGTTGTTACTCAAATTCTGATGAATTGTTTCCAGTCAGCATCAGTGTATGCTCTTTACTCTCTCTGTGACCTCAACTTGAGTCGACGCAGGTTCAGGTTGATCAAAAGGCAAACCCGAGTTGGAGCGAGCATGCCCCGGCCGCAAAGACGGATTCGGTTCATGTGTGTGAGCCACACACATACAATAAGAGGACCAGAGGACCAGTTCTGCGTTGACACGTGAATTGAAACTCTTATAATATGTACGCCCACACAAAAAAAATATGTTATTAGATAAATTAGTGGAAAAGCAACGCCGTCTGTGGGAATCGAACCCACGACCACACGGTTAAAAGCCGTGCGCTCTACCGGCTGAGCTAAGACGGCCACATGCAAAAGTTTACAACTACTATATCTAACACTAATTACAGGAAATAAAACTAAAACTTTTTTCGCCTCGATCAAGGGAGCAACTGCTACTAGTAGCAGCAGCGCAGAGAGAGCAAGAGCGAATCTTGGCGTGACAATAGCGGAAATATCTGAAACAACCCCGCAGTCTGCATCAAATTTTTCTTCTTCTCGTGGCAGTAGCAGCAACTGCAAAAGTATCCAAAGGAACAGAAAGCCTGGCACGAAGCGCCTCTTTTTCACCCTCTCCGTCCTCTTCTCTTTCCTCGCGGGTTCTACTAGTTCGACTCAATCATCTTCAACCCTTCTTCCCAAAGCCCTAATCTTTTTCTAAAATGAACAAATCCTACTAAGAAATAATGTTGCAGGCCTCCCCTTCCTTTTGAAATCGACGGAGATCTACCGCTCCCCTTTCCCCTTCGCCTCCATCTCCTCCCTCTCCTCTCGCATCCACTCCCACCCTCCCTCCTTCCCCTGCCGCTTTCACGCCGTCTTCCTCTCTCCCTCCTCCTCCTCCCCCCCTCACTCCCTCTCTTCCGCCATCTCCCGCCGCCTCGGCTCGCATGGACCCTCATCCTCCTCCTGCAACAACGCCACCGTTTCCGTCCCCGTTGACTCCTCCGGCGGCCACTGCGAATCGAGCGGCGGCGGTACCTGGAAATGCGGCGCACTGGAATGAGGCCGTGGATGACCTGCTGGATTCGAGAATTGGTGGCAGGGGCGGTCGTTGCAAAGGAGGTGAGTTTGATGTAATTGATAAAAATGCAAGTTGAGATTTTTCAGCTATTGAATTTTGTTAGTTCTTGATTTGATGTGATAGGAGGAGGAGGAGGTTAGGGTCGTGGTTGGGAACCACCGGCACGCATGGATTGTGGGGAGAGTGTGAGGCGGTGGAGATAATTGCGGAGATCATTGTAAAGTTGTTTGTGAGAGGTGGGAGGGAGGTGACAACACAAGGGCAGGAGGACGAGTTCATGCCCGTCGGTTTGGATGGGAGCGCCGTGCTTTCCTTCCGCCTGTTGAATGCCGATCCTAGTGATTGGGTTTATGACTGGTAAGGAGGTCTTATTGAACAAATTTTAGTAGATCCAATTTTTAGTCTAGGAGAATTTTGGGGGAGTTGCTACCCTGTTGCATGAACAAACAAGTAGGTTTTCCTTCTGGTGACTGACTTTTTATTATATATGACAAACCCCTCGCTCAACCATACCTTCCTAGAGAGAAAATTATCTTGTCAGATTGTATGGAGTCTTGTGCTCCATAGAAGACCCATTCTAATGGGAATAGGTTTTGGATGATGAGGAGGACAGATGTCTTACTACTATTGATAGGATGACAAAATTATCAAGGGCTGTTTATGTTTACTTCTGGATTTCCTTTTTCTTTTTCCCTTTTTTGGGTTAAGAGTCTATTCATAGCCTATGAATTCTCATTCTGGATGATATTTAATAACTTTTTCCAGCACTTTTAGGAAAAAGTTCATTAATATTTTATGCAGACTTCTTATAACATTTGAGAGGTTTTAGTGCGTACATCCCATCAAGGAGGTTTTACTATTTGCATTTTCAGTGTAATGCTCTATGATTGTAGACATGGAAACAATTGTTGTATTCCGACACAGACACAAGGTGTCTAACACAGGAATTGTCCTAAATCTAGAACGAGGACACAATCATATATGTGTCTTTCTTCTGAATATATGCACATTTGCGCATATATCTTTGGATTGCTATTAATATGAAAGAACCTAAGTTCACTAGAATGACCTACTTAAACAAATTTTTCTCGCCCGGGGGGGGGGGGGGGGGGGGGGGGGGGGGGGGGTGTTTGGTAAGGTGAATATTAATTTACACTTTCGTAAGTGCCAGAGTCAAGACATGCCTGTCGTGTCTGGCTGTGTCAGACTTGGTAAATTTTCGTTGGTTGAAGTGCCCTACACATCATAGGTTATAGTATCATGTGGATGGAATAGAACTCACGCTACTCACAAAAATGAGATCTTCAAAAGTAATTGGAGGTGGCGGATCCCAGCCATTTCTAACTTGTCTTAAAGCTTAAGGTCTCTGGTCTACTAAAATGTTTTCCTTGGGTGTCTTTCTATTAGCTTATGTTTTTGAATCGCCCTTATATGACACGAGACAGAAGCATCCAGTTAGAGGAAAACTGAACTTTTCCAATAAAATCCGGGAACTTATGCAGTAATCCCCCCTGCGGGCCCTCCGACAACCAAGAAAGAGGGGAAGCCTATTGTTCCCATATAAAATATTCCACTTGCCCTCCTTGTAAACATGATGAAATAGAATTCAATCCTAAATATCAATCATTTTTTAAGTTACTAGGCTAATATTATATTTTTATGTGAGTCCAGTACCATTCATATTAAAGTCCTTGTCATTTGCACTTGACCTTATTTGATTGATAGTTATAGCAGTCAACCAATGGAATAAAAGAAAATAGCACATCTCATTGAATCCAAGCAGAAAGTAAACCAAGTTTCACTGCTATGAATTTTGCTCTGTCTGATACTTTTTATCACAGTCAGAGGCATGCTCGTTTTTCCCGTCTTTCAACTTTGGTATATGTTAACTGTGTTCTCATTAACAAAATATCTTGCTTTTTTATTAAAAATTAAAGAAAACATTGATGTTCAGACACATGCATGATTTATGCTCTCCAATTCTACAAATGCTTCTTGCAGGGAAATGCAAAAGATTGGTACGCTTATTCTGGCTTCTGTAGTGGAGGCCTTGGCACCCATAGCAAACATAAGCTTAGAAAGTCAGGTAGAGACAATTTTCTGTTTAGGATAAGGACTAATTTACTCTTACCTCCACGGACTCAAATTTATCTTCAAATGCTTCGGACGAATAGTTTACAGGGGAAACAAATGGCTACCTTACTCTCAGTTGAAGGGGGACAAATGCAATCCAAAGTAAAAATTTTCACAGATAACAAACTTTGCCTAGAGAGTTAATATCTTTAGGAACGCATGAGAAATTAGATAAACACTATGCTCTTTAAAATATAATTTATGAAAGAAATTGTCTAATATTAGATAAGTGCTTGGGTCAAATGGGTTTTATCCTTTACTATGTGGTTAATTGTTTTTCATTTGGAAGAATGTTTCAAATGACACATTTATGTTTCTGACGTTAATGTTTCGGTGCCAGATACATCTCCTAATAATGTATTTTGGTTTCTTGACAGGTTCTTTACCATACTCCAAAGGCATCCATATCCAGCTGGGATGACAAGTTGGATAGCTATGTCTTTAGTACAAGGGATCTTCCTTTTCTTGTACGTCCCTTATCTTGCTATTGAAATGTCATTACTGTTGAATATTGCTATGGTAAACTATAAATGTATCCTTTAATTTAATAACCCTTGCTATAATCTTTGATGCATTTGTTGAAACATTTTCAATGAATAGGAAGATTCAAAGGTTGGAACATTAAAATCTATCTACTATATATAATGTCAACTTGCTGAAGAGGTTGCATTTTTTGTTGTTGATTAATGCACACTTTCCTAACAAGCATGGGCAAACAAGAAGTTGCTTAATATTATCATGTTTCAGCTGTTCCTATTTTTGTATACTTTTTTTTTTATAATTCTAATACCCATCTAATGCATACAATTCCTAGTAAATAAAAGTTAGCTCTCTCTCTCTCTCTCTCTCTCTCTCTTCGCGCGCGCATGAAGGTGTACATTACAGAACCTATTATAACTTTCTGGTTATTCTTACTTCCAAATGTCATCTCCAAATTCACCTTTTTGCATAACACAGGCACATGCAAAAATCTTTTTGTCCGATTGATTTTACACATTTGTTAGTTAATAAATATAGAGATTGCAAACATTGAATTAAGAGATCTGAAACATACTTCTGTTTATATATTTAAGGCAATTAGTTCTCATTTTCAGCTATTTTGCTTCACTCGGATTTAATACAAAGGGTTCAAATTGAATGAACATTGATTAAATTCATTGCTGATATTTCCATTTCTTGGGGAAGTGATTATTCGTGCTACTTTTGGGGCTTAGAGTTTTGTTTTGAGAGATGAAATATAACTTTTATATGTTAACAATGTTATAGGTGGTTAAATTTTATGCTTTTCATTGGACTTTGTTATTGTTTGCTATAACAAAGATGAACATCACTTTAGTCGAGTGTTTGCCTCGTGTTGCAACTTGCACCTCAGGCACTTGGAGTAACTAGCACCTTTCTCTGACACTTGTGCCTTGGCCAAATTAGGTACTGGTTGCGGTCTTGCCGTTGAGGTCCCACACATCTTTTATCTTTGTTTGTGTGGAAATTTTAATTGGTGAAGAAAACATTCTGGTTTAACGCAAACCATGTAACGGAGGGATGTGGCCAAAGCAGTTTAATGTATATAGGATATGAATCTGACAATACTAGCTTGTTCCCTGCTATTGCCTTTCTGATATTCTTTCATTTGAAGACGTGGATACAAATCAGGCTAAATTTGTGATAGTTTAGTATCATTTTTGTACATTGAACACTCATTTCCAAAAACAACCGATTTTTGTATTGAGTAAACTATATACTCCGATGAGCAATGGGATTTTCCAATGGGGCCTCTGTTATTTTGAGAGAATATCATATATTGTGCTTTTTCTTATGTAATGTACAAACTCCTAACACTTTGCAACGGATCAATATAAGATACTCGATTACCTCTATACCTTTTTGGACTTGCAAATTGCCTCTTTGAATGGTTACATCTATCCTGGCTAATATTACGGGGTCCTTGCAGACAAAGACAAAACATCTCCTTACTACTCGCCAAATTCTTAAGAGCTTGACCCCACAGTATATGATGAGACAGTAATCACACTTAGCCTGCTGGTTGTTGTTTTGGTCTGGCTTTATGCCATATCCTGATCAGCTTCCTTTTGCTTCATTGGATTTATATGAACAGAAAAAAGCATGTCATTTTCTGTCGAGTGGGGTCCATTACCTGAGAACAAGTCATTGAATAAATATGTACGTCAATAAGGCAAATCTGGATAGCAATAATACAATTAAACAATACATTAAAAAGTGTCATTTAATGTAATTTCATCATATGTGGCTTTACAGGCTCATTGTATGTTGAAATTTGAAGCTACTGTGTCAAGAACCAATAATATTACAAAAAAAATTGGCCTTTTGTCAGGCGATTGTTTTATTTTTAATACATATTAGGCTAGCTGCCTAAACTCCTCACATCATAGACATAGTTTTAAACTAAGTTACACATGGCTATGTAAACATGCTGTGCTGGATATTCTTAAAACTATTTAAGATTAAATATATTACAGAACATACTTTGAGCAAACTGTTTAATTTTAAATGTATTTCAAAGGAGATGTAAATTTTTGCCATGATTTATTGATACATAAAAGTTATGAACTGATTCAAGAATAATATTATCAGGAAACTAAATTATTTAGGCAAAATGATTGTTTTGGGTGCTTTAGGCAAAATGATTGTTTTTGGTGCTGTCTTTGCAGTGTCTGTGCATTGTGCAGATCAGAGTACTGAAGGAAAACAGAAATATAAAAGACAGAAATTTGAAGAGATATTATGGGCCTGTTTGGTTAAGTGTGGAAGTGAGGAAGTAAGGAAGTGAGGAAGTGATAATAGTTCCCTTTGGAACTTGAGAATTGGTTAGTAAGTTTTCTGGTGTTTGGATGTTGTTGGGAAGTGTAATTTGGAAAATGTTATGTCTTTTCCGGTGTTTGGATGGTAATGTGGAAGTGGAAGTGGAAAAGTTGACCACAAAGTTGACCGCAAAATAATATTAAAATAAAAATTAATTAAGAAAATAAAAAATAGACTGTAATTAGAATGCAAGTGAAATTTACATGATCAAAAAATTAACTGTTTTGCGTTACAACGTATTACAAATGAGATTTACATGACCACAAAATTAACTGTAGCACTCTGGAAGTGAGGAAATGATTGTGTAAAAGAGAATAGAAAAGGAAAAAGAGTTTTCTTATTTTTCTTTTCCGGTATTTGGATAGATAGGGAAGTGATCAATTATACTTCCCCATTTCCTTACTTTCGCCCACTTCCTTCAAACCAAACACCCCCATGCTGCAGTGACATTTTAGACTACTGTAGCAAACCATACCATGTTACATTCATTGCGTAAAGACAAGAGGAAGTTTTTACACGGAAGAAAATTGTGCCATGCACATGTACATGCTTGCCTGCATAACCTGTTGTAATTATGCGAACAAATAATCTCACATCGGCTAGATATGGGGATGGTTTTGGATATATAAAGATTTAGGCAACTCCACCTAGAAGGCTAGTCTTTTGAGATAATGTCTCAAGCCCAACAAGTGGTATCAGAGCCATGCCCTAAACTTAGCCGTGTGTGTGGGTGGTGTTCGATCCCCTAGGGCGTAATGGGCCCCAATGAAGCTAGTTGGGCTCTCGAGGATTTGGCAGCGGAGTCCTGCATCACATGAGGCGTGTTGCTGCTTCCACGCAGTGAAAGAGTAATAGGCTGCAATTTGTGCTTTACGTAAGGCGTGTGCCGCAACGCAGTGAAGAGGATCTCGATGGAGCATATGATCTTCCAGGTGTGAGCATTGAGCTTATATGGGGAGGCCTAGACTCTTTGTTTGAGGGGGATTGTTAGAATTCTGCGAACAAATAGTCCCACATCAGCTAGACATGTGGATGGTCTTGGGTATATAAGGATTTGGGTAACTCCACCTAGAAGGCTAGTCTTTTAGGATGATGCCCTAAGTTCAACATAATTAAATATTTCTTGTTGTGTCGTATTTTTTTTGGATTTTGTCATATTTTTTTTGGATTTTGTCGTGTCCCATGTCTGTGTCAGACACGACACACATGTCCGTGCTTCATATCTAGAGCCTACTTGGCATAGAGCCATGCTGACTTCAAAAACAGGTTCTATCCTACCATGTGGGATGCCTTGGAAGGTCATCATTACTGGAAATAAATCCAAAATAAAACAATATTTTATTTATTGATTTTTAATCAACTCATAAGATAAATATCAAAGAATCGAAATTAAAATAAAATGTTAGAAAAGACGACCACCCTAGTGGTTTAGTTGTGTAATCACTGCTCTGGAAAGACAGATGGCACTTTCGTATAGGCAGCGAGGACACTCTACTCTCTAGCTATGAAGGAACCCTCACGAGATGGACACTCGATGGTATACGAACAATCGGGCCTCAATGGTCAGATGGATGCCACAATTTAGCCTAAAAAAATAAATTAGAAAAATAAAACTTTATGAAAAAATTTAAGATAGAAAGAAATCTTGAATAAGAGGGATTATTTTTCTCTTCTTTTCACCATGAGAATCAACCCTTTATATAGGGTTTTACTTTCATGTGGAGAAAAAGAGAAATTTAGTTCCATTAAACCAATAAAAGGCCAATAAAAACACCCATTTAATTCTCTCCAATAAATCTCAAAATATACCCCTTTCTATGAAATGAATTGTTTCCTTTGTATATTGAGCTATTGACATGTGTTTCTTATTGTATACAATACTCAAACATCATGCTCAGTTTATATCTCTCTTTCAAGCTAAAGTCCTTTACGCATGTATTGTTGTGATACGGACAACGAAACGAAAACTTGGTGTATCTATCTTCGTTGGAGAAGACGCGCCAACTCGACATGGATCCGGTAGTTCTAGTAGTTTTATTTCTTAATTTTTTATTTTTAGTAATCAGAATTATAGTAGGATTTCTGGTTTTCTTTTCATGTAGGTTTTCTTTTTATGTACTTTTTTCTTTTAGACTTTTGATTTCTTTTAAGAGTTTGATTATATAATCCAATAGAAGTTGGATTACAATTTTGTAGCCTATATAAAGACCCACATGTATTCATTTTCCAAGATACAACAATCAATGAAAGTTTTTACTCTCAATTGAGTTTAATACGAATTTCTCAATCCTCTTCTCTATTAGTGGTGGAATGCCCTACTAGACTCAATTATTGTTGAGATGTCATAATTGATTTATCTATCTCTCTATTCCTCTCCCTTTATCTACACATAAATTTTTTTCTCTCTACTCAGCGCCTTAGTCAACAAACTTTAAGAGTCTCGCTACAACCACCTCCAATTCTCTCATGCATCTCCTCTCATTGCTGAAGCCCAGAAAAACAGCCTTCTGCGTCATAAACAGCAAGCAAATCACCTATTTGCGCGAGCAGAATTCTAACACAGCGACCTCTCTTGATCGAACCATCTCTCTCATCCGGTGTTCAAATTGCGCGATTTTTGATGCGTTGGATTCATAAGGAAAAGAACTACACATCCATAACAATTTAGAAGGCATCAGATGTACAAATCTAATCTAGAGCTACTTATATTACAAGTCTGATATTTTACATTCCAATTTCTTATCAATATTGATCAACGTCCATTATGAAATTGTGAGTGTGAGATTATGCTTGCCCAGTAGTCTATAACTTTCTTTATTGATCATTGAACTGTACCTGCATAACATTAGCATTAAACTAATATTTTAATAATTGTAATCGATGAGTGTATGCCATGATTCAAAGACTCGGCCGAGTCGGAGACGAGTCGGCTGAATCGTATCCGTCTCGGCCCGCTCCGAGCCGAGTCCGAGTCACGAGTCGGTCGACTCAACTCAGAGGAGACTGACTCGGCCGAGAGTTGGAGTTGACTCGGTCGACTCGGCTGATTCACGATCGAATCGGTCGTGACTCGGCCGAGTCGACCGAGTCAACTCCGATTCTCGGCCGAGTCGGCTCGAAACGTATATTCACCCGTGATGAATGGGTATAAAGAAAAAAGGACAAGAAAAAAGAAACTTACCTCTCTCTCGCTCAGATTTAGAGATCGCCACCGCTCAGATTTGGACTCCGCCGCCGCCCGATCGCCGTCGGCCGCTCTTTCCCAGCCCCAGGTGATATTCCTTCCTCTCTCTGTCTCTTTCCATCTCCCTCCCTCTGTTTCTCTCTCTCCCCCTCCCTCTCTCACCCGCTCTCTCTCCCTCTCCCCCTCTCCATCTCACGTCTCTCTGTCTCTTTCCCCCTCCCTCTGTTTCTCTCTTCCCCTCCCTCTCTCACCCGCTCTCTTTCTCTCCCTTTCCATCTCCCGTCTCTCTGTGTCTCTTTCCCCTTCCCTTTCATCTTTCTCCCTGTTTCCGATCTCTTCCCCCTCTGAGGTATAAGAGAAGCAGATGATGGTGGTGGTGGTAAAGATGTGAGAGTTTTATCCAGTTCTAGTAGTGATGATGATGAAGATGGTGATGATAATGACGACAATGATGGCAGTGATGGCGGCGGCGGTGGTAATGATGACAATAGTGCTGATGGAAGAACTTATAGTCTTGAAGGTCATATGCAAATGTTGAGTCTGACATCAAGCCAATATTATGGTGTGACATATGTCCATGATTACAGACCACAACTTGAGAGATATAAGAGCACTAGTATCTTTTTATCTACTTACCGCAGAGATGATTATGATGATTTTATGCTTCATCGCAATTCAATGTGGAAATAACTACATTAGCGTGTATTTATGAATGTAGTTTGTGCAATTTACTATATTGTGCATGTATTTTGATATGCTTCTACCGACGACGCGTGTATTTATGCTTTCGTTTTATATTTAGTGTGCGAGGTGATATGTTTTGGACATGTGATACATGAATGTGGATGTCTACAATTTTTTTAGATTTATCGTGATTTTTTCAGAATTTTTTGAGCTTTCTATATAGCGTTTTGCGCGTATCGCCCGAGACCGATTCGAGTCGCCGAGACCGATCCGTCTCAGTGCCCGCCGAGTCGGCGGCCGAGACCGCGACTGTGAACCATGGTATATGCATGTTAAAGAAACATAATGAATATTAACTATTTTAAACTTTCTTACAAATGATCGTTCTTATTGGTGAAACATTTTATTGAGTTATTTTATCTATTGCTTTCGACCCCGTACGCATCACATCAGTTTGGTATCAGAGCACAGTTAGGTAGGATTTGCATATGAATCACGTTTATTTGCTTTCTTGCATCTTGTTAAATTTTATTTAAAACCCAAAGAAAGTGTAATTTAGGAATCATTGAAGGGTAAATTCTTTCTTGAAAGTCTGTACGATTGGTGTTTAACTAAGAAATGATATTCAATGTGGTTTTGTAATTAAGGAACGCGAAGAGCGAAAAACCTCTACCTGAGTTACGCTGATCAATTGAACTGGTAAGATTAGAGTTTAATTAATCTAACAATCTTTAGAAAATACGAATAAAAAAAATTAAAAATTAGTTTAGATTTATATTCATATTAGGACTCATACATTGCATGCCAATTCGTAGTGGTCACCCAAATCTGTTTGGAGAGCCTAGCAAGTTCTCCATTACCCCGATGGATTCCCAATCGACAATGACACTTGATGACATAATAGCCCAACCGACAATGACACTTGATGACCTAAGAGCTAAGCTTGGTGCTCTTGTCCAGGTCCTTAATCAATGACATAAACTTTCAGTGCAGCCTCACAAGTCTAATACCCTACCACCTCTACTCAAGACTGATGTTAAGGACAGGAATGTCGAAATAGATAATGAAACAAAGATACCAAAAAGAAGTCTCTCCTTATTAAATGTGATAAGTGTTAAGGTTATGGACATATAGTTAACAAATGCATCAATCTCTTTAGGGTTGTTATTATTAACGGAGTTCCCACTGCAATCCCTGAGTCAGATAGAACTATTCCTCCGGTAACCACTATCATGTTAACAGAGTTTAGTGATGTTCCAAATAAGTCTCAAGATAAACCATCACCAATATGTGACACCCAACTCGAAATTGAATCTGATTCTGATGAGCTTATCACCTATACATAGACTCTGACTTTGATGAACAGTTAGATGATGACCTTACGGGCAACCAAGACAAAGAAGCATTTGGCGATGATATTGTAGAGTCTAGTATCCTGATTTTTTCTGAATTTACTCCAGTGATTACAAAGATTACTGATGTCCCTAAAGACAGTATTCTGATTCCTCTTGAAGTCACTAGTGTGATTACAGTTTGTTGCTTTTTTCCTAAAGACATTACACCCAAATGCATTAAGGACACATCTTTGACTCACTTCTCCATTGTTAGCACTGCCTTGTCACAAATAAGATATAAGAATTGTAGAGTCATTGTGGATAATGGAAGCTACATCAATGCAGTATTCTTTAAGGTATTCGAAAATAATAGATTAAAGTCATTACCTCACTCTCACCCGTTTAAGGTATCCATAGTTCAATTGCACAGCCATAGGAGTTCTGTAATCGTGTCTAGTCCTAATTGATTTTCATCTCTACCTTTAGAGAACCATGTGGCACATGTTACGCATAACACTGAAATTCTCCACTGTTTTTCAACCCCTAACCGATTGTTAAACTGATGCCATCTATAAATTTGCATTATCATCTTTTGCATCACATGTGCACGTGGATTAACATCTCGATTTACGCAAGTCATGGATAAGATTACTCAACATAACGCCAACTATGAGATGTGAATTGATATTAGGAAATTGTTTAAAACTTTTAATGTTTGAGATGTTGTTTTGCATGCTTTTAATACTTATCTGTTTCAAATCTTAAAGAACTAAATTGCAATATTTATGTTATAGATGTTAGTATCAGTTCTATTTTCAATATTGAAGATCTAGTGGATTACAAATATTTTGATTTTAACCTTAGCAACTTTCTTGTTGATGAGCCATCCCATGAGTCTATTTTTGAGAGACCCTTCCTTCCCCTAATTTCAAATATTTTACCCAATATAGTAGATCAGATTGATAAAATTTTAGATAATGAAGTTATCATGATGACTCAAGTATTTGATTCGATAGAAAGGAAGAGCACTGAATGATGATTCATGAAAAGATCAAAGTACACTACAACAGATTAATCCCGACAGGTTGAAGCAAGATGAGTTCACTTCTGACTCGATGGAGTCGAGCTCTCTCCAGCACGAGGAGAATGATGCGGACAACAAAACGAAAACTTGGTGTATCTATAATCGTTGGAGAAGACGCGCTAACTCGACATCGCCGACATGGATCCAGTACTTCTAGTAGTATTAGGATTACTAGCTTCTATTTCTTACTTTTTGGTTTTTAGTAATCAGAACTGTTGCAAGATTTCACGTTTTCTTTTCATGTATTTTTTATCTTTCTTTTAGATTTTTGATTTCTTTTAAGAGTTTGATTATGAAATCCAAATAGAAGTAGGAGTACAATTTTGTAGACTATATAAAGGCCCCATGTATTCACTTTTCAAATACAACAATCAATGAAAATTTTTACTTTCAAATGAGTTTAATACTGATTTTTCAATTATCTTCTCTATTAGTGGTGGGATGTCCTATTAGACTCAAATTATTGCCGGGATGTCTTAATTGATTTATCTCTCTATTCCTCTCCCTTTATCTTCACGTTAGATTTCTTCTTTCTCTCAACTCAGCGCCTTCATCGACAAACTTCAAAAGTCTCAGCACAACCGCCTCCAATCCTCTCGGGCATCTCCTCTCTCTGCTGAAATCTAGGGAAAAACAGCCTTTTGTGCCATAAACAGCCAGTAGATCACCTATTTACGCGAGCAGAATTCTGCCGCAGCGACCTCGCTTGTTCGGCCGTATCTCTCTCATCCAGGGTTCAAATCGCTTGATTTTTGATGCGTTGAATTCGCAAGGAAAAACTACACATTCATAGCAATTCAGAAGGCATTAGAGGTACAAATCCAATTTAGAACTACTTATGTTACAAGTGTAATATTTTACATCTCTAATTTCTCATCAGTATTGATCCATGTTCATTTTAAAATTGTGAGTGTGAGATTCTGCTTGCACAGTTATCCATAATTTTTTTATTGATCATTGTACTGCACCTGCATAACATTAGCATTAACTTAATACTTTAATATTTTAAATCGATGAGCATATGCATGTTAAACAAACATAGTTAATATTAATTGTTTTAAACTTTCGTACCAACGATCGTTTTTATTGGTGAAACGTTTTATTGAGTTATTTTATCTATTGGTTCCGCCCCCGTACACGTTTCGCATCATGTTGGCTAAGATATGAACAAGTTGCTAAAATATTATTTTTCTTTTTTCTCTATACATGAAACTTGCATATCTTAGCCAGTAATACATGCATTACAAGTCTTTAGCTTGAAAAAGATACGAACTAGGCATGATGCTTGAGCATTGTATAATAAGAAACACATGTCAGTAGCTCAATATAGAAAGGAAAATAATTGATTTCATAGAAAGGGATTTATTTTGGAATTTTAGTGGAGAGAATTGAATGGGGTTTTTATTGGCCTTTAATTGGTTTCATAGAATTAAATTTCTTATCGAGTGAAAACTGCATGTGTATCATTTCTTCAAAGATAACTGCAGAAAAGACATGTACATTCACAAACATGCGTGTGTGGAGATGCAGGAATGGTGGCACACATTCACCCACGGGCACATGCATGCTTAGCAGCCATCTTGAATTTTGAATTCAATACATTAAAAGAATAAACCACTTAGCAATTTTTTTCACCTAGGATTAGTGATGTGCGCAGGGGATATCCTAGATTTGCTGAATTGTTGGAGGCCATGAAATGCTGCACCTTGAAAACTACAAATGAACAATAATATGCATGTACTCTGTGTATGATATACGCTCAGAACTCATGTCTTGCATATCTCTTGTATAGGAATGTATGTTCTGTTCATAACATTTCTAGTATATGCATACAAATCCCCCAATTTTTCTATAAACCTATAGGCAAAAATACAAGGGTAGCCTGGAGATTAGTATACGATCCTTAATTGAATAATTTTGCTGGCTTGGGTCACAGCTAACCTCATTCAATTGTCTCAGAAAATGGGGGCTAATTACCCATAACCCCTTGAAATTCCTCCGCTTATATGATACATAAAAGTTGATTTGAACCCAAAATGACACTAATTAAGGTTTACTGAAAATTCAAAGATGAACTTAATGGAGCTCTTATTTATCACTTGTAACGTTTCCTAAATTATATTGAAACTGTGGATCTATACAGGATTCAATATGAATTCACTGTTTTTATTTCATTTAAACCATTTTTATTTCAAGAACGTCAATGAGATGGAAAAGGCAGGCATGCTTCGCATAGGAAGCACTGCTGGAGCATCTCGCTTTGAGTCTTGAGTTCTGTCATATTCTAAAAGAGATGCAATAGATCCTACTCGATTTCAGTTCTATAGTGGGATCATCCTTATGTATGACTCTTGCGACTTTAGAACGTAGAGCAACAAATCTCTCTATTTTTTTGTTTGGGGGGGGGAGGGCCTCAACTCTCCTTTTTTGTTCAATTGTAATTTCAATGCATTCTGAACTTGTATTCCGCTATCATAGTGTTATGTGATTCTAGGGAAAGGTAATGATAGCTACAATTTATGTATAAACAGGATTGTTAGTTACTCATTGATGCTATAAACCCCTATCCAACTGGCTGAGATTTGGACAATCCCCTTAACTATCATTTACAGATGACCAAGTGATGATGTTTACCAATTACGCATGGTTTCTTCCATTTGTTTTTTATACCTTACAAATGTAAGGGTTTGATGTTATATACACAATGAAACCCCATCAAAACAATCAAAATCGTCATAAAATCTAAGCAGTTCATGTCATGTTTTTTGCCAGTGAATAGTACGGAATTTCTAAAGTCAAATATTGTAGAAATGGCAAGGTTAAAATGGTCATTTAAATTTGTAAAATAACAGTTGAGGAGGCTTACTTGTTAGCCAGTTAGAGAGGAGGTTTTGGTATGAGTGGTGCTAATTTGAGAGGTTTATTGGTAATTTACCCCAAAAAAGATTAGTATTGTATCACTGAACAACAAATAAGGCCTTTTATCCGATATGTTTTGGGTCGTTTGAATCTTCTCTCCATTCAGCTCCGTTAAGACAAACTCCTCTTTAATACTTGAAACTTTCCTATCTTGCTGACTCAATGTTTATTTTGATCTACCCCTGAATGTTAGCAGCTCCTTCATGACACTAGTGCATTGATTCCTAAAGTTACTAGAATATCATCATTTATTTAGAGATTTTTGCTAATGTTTTTATGATCACTAAGGAAATGACTAAGACTGCACCTTTAGCAAGAAACTTATATTGTACAAGCTCTGGGAAATAGTATGCTTGTATAGTGTATGAACAATGTAAACTCCCCCTTTATGACATTGGTATTTGTCATTGCCTATCAGCTCACATTCTTGTTGATGACTTGTAACCTCTTCCCTGCTGCATATCAAACCTGTCAGAAGTAGGAGAGTGTTCTCAGTATTCTGACATAGCAGGAATGCTGGTGCTTTGTAGTTCTTATTAGGGATGAAGATGTGTTACTTATATCGTGGAAGTTGTATGCTTATTGTTATTTTGTTCAATACCTGCTTCCGATTAGAAGTTTGGCTGGTTAGAAAATGTTTAATGTTAGATTTGGAGAATAGACGGCTTACCCTAAGTTAGGATTAGCCTCTTCTTTATGTAGATGAATGATAATAATAAAGTACAAGAATACCCTTACTTCTTACACATTTTAATACTTAACATTTCAGTCACGCCCTGAGACCAACCTCAGATAATTGTGCCCAATGAAAGTCAGCCACATTTCTCCAAACAAGAGAATCGTGAAACCTAAAATAACTCCTGCTTATAATTGCCAGCAGAATAACATAAATGGCTTACATCACCAAAAGATCTTCAAATATATATACGAGGATACATCCATTAGTTCAAGAGTTAGACTCCAAAATACCTTACATCAATCTAACTATCATATTTATAGGATAATCTAGTGTAAATCAAGTTCCAAAAGGTAACATTCATACTAACACCTAATACTAGATAGCTAGCTAGATACCACGAGTTGTTCTCGGAGGCCTGACCACGAGCTTCACAACTCACAAAATTCCTAAAGTGAACTAGTTAGAACTTGGAACAGACAAATATGGAAATGTCGTGGTGATGTTGATGCTCAGCAAGTGAATGAATCATGTTATAAAGTTTATGCTTAAATGACATGTAATGGAACATATAATACTTGCCATTAAAAGACAAAAATTTCAAAAATCCAATAGTGTGCATATGTTTAGACAATGATGACTCCGTGGAATTAGGAAGCCCATGTCCTAGTCAGCACTTCACACCCTGGGTAACTTGGGTCTCACCACTATTATCGCCTGTGGTCGGGATGCCTGTGTCAAGGCCTGCGCAGATCAGACATCCTCGTGGATGGGACACATTGAGATCCGGCACGGCTTACTTAATTCCGATGTATATCAGTAGATCTCACGAAGATGCATGCAACAATAGGCTCAGTCATAACCATAAAAGTGTCCAAACAAATCACATCATGTGATGAACATGCATATCAATGCACTAGTAACCGATAATCACACCCATGCGTTAACATCTTAGTCTATCTCTATATGAGACAAAACATGAACCGTGTCCAAAGAATCAACATGCCATGCACGTGTATAATTTTCATAACGTAATATTTCTCATCATGCATGTAGTGTATTCATAACTCACATGAAAGGAAATACTATCCAGTATGTCCAATCTCAATTATCCAACATGAATCAATCAAAATATACATGTGTACATATACACAGATCCGTTCATATCAAAGATGCACTTATAACATGACATATTGACCTATATGAATAAAATTCATAAACTTCATATTATAAGTTCATCACTTACTAAGAGATCTTGATCAAAAGCCTCAAGTGTGGTTCCCAAGATGATGCTCAATTCATACTTGAAAGATCCTAACAACAAACAATATATACAATCATTCTTTGAAATCTTAAAGCTTATCAACAAGCTCAACCTAGTCATATAGGCTATAAACCCATAATAATTACTCAAAGTATACTTTAAATAGTCTCTACTATTTTTAGGTAATTTTATAAAAAAAAATTAGGAATTTTTATAATGAGTTTATGGCCAAAAAGGGCCTTTATGCAAATTTTAAAAAGTCTAGGGCTTTTGTGTAATTATTACAATACTGATTCAGCATGATCCATGGGTTGGATCCAAGGTTTGAGAACTCGGTTTCACTCTCTTCTAATTTTTTTTAATTTCAAACACTTTCAGTCGTTTCGATAGTTTTGCTCCAGATTTCGATTTCGGCATTGGTATTGATAAATATATAACTATATGCTTAAATAGGAATTTTAGGTGCTTAAAATGGATGATGATTGATAAACCACAATTTTCTTAACTGGGCCTAGAATCACAGGCTAGATTTGATTAGTCTAACATTTAATTCATGAGGACACATAAATCTTAATATTAATAGATCTATAGTTACGATTTTACTAGGTTGAGTATAAATGTGTAAGAATATACAAAATTGAGGGGTTAAGTGTAAAGTGCATACTAAATAAGTCATTGGGTCGGGTTGCAGTTTTAACCCAACACACTCACACCTGACCTCGATTCCGGAACCGGGGCCGGCCGGTTCCAGTTCTGGTCCTGTCCCAAAGGGCCAAAAAAGATCTGTTTCAGAATTGGAACTGTCGGTTCCTGAATTGAAACCGGACCGGCTTTGGATTGGTTCTAGTTCAGTTCGGAACCGGTTGCTAGCCGGTTCAGTTCCGGTTCTGGTTCATGAGACTCGGTTTCAGTTCGGCGACGGTTTGAACCGGAACCGTGGTCCGGTCAACACTAGGATATTCAGTTCATGCTGAACTATTAACCTAACCAAAATCAGCCCCGACCCGATATATAAAGTGTTCCAGCCCTTCACTCGTGTTCCCACACCAAACCATAACTGAAACGTGACGCGAGATGAGAATGGGATTTGGTTCCCGTCCGAAACCCTAATCAAAAGGCAATGTTAGATGCGGAGAGATCTGAACGTGATTTAGGTGATGAGTTCTTCCTATTTCTATTTCCTTCATTTCTTCTCCCTCTCTTTTCTAGTTTTCCTTTTCCTATTTTGTGGTTGGATCTAAGCAAATCTGACATTTTTTTTTGTTTTTTTCTCCGAATTTAATGATTCGTGACACTTATTAGTGATTTTTTGCAACAACTTCGCTGTTTTGTGGGTATTCGGCCGAAACTGATTTTTGGGCCTCGTTTCAGATCGGCACCTGTCGAAACCAAAACATTTCGGCCGAAACTTCAAACCTTGCCTGGATATGCAAACTCATAATTATTTGGGTCATTTAGACAATTTAACATGAATCCAGGAGGTTAATAGCAATTTTTGGGAAAATTTGGGCTTAAAATAAATATTTTTATAGAACCAGGGGGCTGATGGAAAATTTTCATCTTTTCTCCCATTATACTCCATTAAGAGTAGTACCCAAACCCATTTTCAGCATGGGTTTGGGCCAGTTGCAGCCATCAACCCTCGGCTACCGCGGTCGCTGGAGGGCGCGAGAGACCGGCAGTCGCTCCTGGCGACCGACTGCCTCCTTCGATGGCCACATTCGTCGCTGGTGAGCTCCGGCCACCGCCGGGAATTTTTCAGGAATGCCTCTAGAGGCATGATCTCTATTTAAACTAGATTACCTGACTCTAGATATCAAACAAAAAAATTTAATTAAAAGAAAAAGGTATATGTTACCTCAATGAGAGGCTCCCCCCCCCCCCAACTCTCTTCTCACTCACTGTCTAGCTTTGGTGTGAGGGGAATGAGACCCTTGGACTCTTATTTATAGGCTTGGGGAGGCTTGTGCGGGAAGCTTCCCGCAATGCACCCAACTCCCACAACATTGAAATTTGCATAAGTTGTCCAAAATCTAAAATATGTAATTTTTATTTGCATTTCTTAGTAATTTAGTTTTGGGTTACCACAATTTCGAATATATGCAGGACAAATTTTTAAAAAATATTTATAAAAACTGACTCCTTCCAATAATAATTCTAAAAAACTGACCTTTGACACGCCACGTAAGCCAATGGTCGACTGGGGGCGTCAGCGTGACATGTTGTGCTGTTGGAGCTGTTCTCACAGAAGTGCGGCCTTGGCAAGGCCACACTTCACCAATTTATATAAATGAAAAATGTTCTCATCTCCATCTTTTTTCTAAATTGAAGGGAATGAAGTGCGATCTTTCCAAGGCCGCACTTCATTCCCTTCAATTTAAAAAAAAGATGAAGATGAGTTCATCTTTTCTTTTTTTTAAATTTTCCTTTTTTTTAAATTGATTTTGAAAAATATTGATTTTAAAAGTGCGATCTTGTCAATGCCGTACTTAAAAACAACATTTTTCAAAGTGCGTCTTTGATAAGACTACACTTCTGTGAACATGTCTAGCAGCGCGACACGCCACGCTGGCGCCCCGAGTCGACCGTTGGCCGACGTGGCGTGTAAGTGGTCGATTTTTGGAATTATTTTAAGGGTAGGTTTGTTTTTATAATTATTTTTAAAAATAAGATTAATTTAAAATTTTGTCCATATATGTGTTGTTCATAGTATTAATGCAATTACTCTGGTAAGAGTCTCCAGAAGATGGGAATTATGAATGCGCAGAGGCACATGGTGTCATTGGTGTTACCAAACTACTTTCTCACATCATCTGCTAGTGTTTTTGTCATGTTAAAAGCCGTTAGCTATGTATGATTAAATTTTTGTTCAGGTAAAGTTCTCACTTGAAGCGGCAGGATTAGCTCAAAACGTTGCCTCTCTTGGAGTGTATGATGCTTCGGCTGGTACTTTTGACGTGCCTTGTATTTTTTATATCATCAATAGCATCCTCCCATAGCCGATGGAAAAGAAAACAATCTGCTAATTTCTTGTTCATGTCTTCAATAGTATCCTCCAGGAAAGCAAGGGCTTTAGCTGAAGATGCATTTTTTTCATCCGTCAATCATGTCAATCAGTTATTCCTCTATTGAGCACTACTTTGCCATCTACATGGTTAGTAAACTGCCTCTTCTCTCAGCAGTTTGCATGTTATCTTCATGTTTTGCAACTTTTTAGCACACAAGCAATGACAATGGATGAATGAGAAAAATACCTAGTAGCTTTCTGTATGAATCTTATATTTAAATAAAAATATTAGAAAGAATAAAAGAGTGCATAAATGTTCTTCCTATGCTCTGTCTAAGTTGAATTATACCAACTGAAAGATCTTATGCTCACCTATTTGATGCTTTCTACAGCCATTTTTCGCACCAGTGTCATTACATGTGCTCCTGGCTGCCATCAAAGAAATCAAAAGACACGAGACGGAGAAAGCAAAGTATTTATCATTTGCTTCTGTCCAAACAACGGCTTCCTGATATGTAAAGTCCTCTAGTTCTGGATCCAGAGGCCTAACAACCTGATCTACTCATGATCCACAGGCATATATGCCTGTTGCTGAGTGGGAAATGTGACCAAGGTTTTCTCTGTATGAAAGCATACTTGGGGTATTCTCCATGTGATCATTAACATACCGCGTTTTGCTTTGTACCAACGATCATAGTCACAAAGAACTAAAATGGGAATATATGCTGAAAATTTTGCCAGATCTCAAGCTTGTTTTGGCACTTATCAACCATTCCTGGAACAGCAAGAGCTTGGAAATTATCAGGTGCCCTTTAACTTCTGGCTAGAGTTAAATTTCTGGTTAATGCCATCTGACTGTGTTGTATGAGAAATCACACTTGCCTCCCTCTTTGTATTATTGATTTTTTTTTTTTTTTTTTGGTTTATTTAAAACTTGAATTGAAGTTATGAATTATAGATGTATGTCATTGAGGAGATATCAGTTTTGTTGGCTAGTGATTATGAAGGGATCGCCAATGAAAAGAAATAGTTGTAACTTGGATAATTGAATAACTGTGGCTCTGGGTGATTAAGCGCTCTTGCTTTCATCTAATTCTCAATTAACTTAAATGATTTGGAGTAATAGGAAATATCAAGATTTAAAAAACTATAAGACAGTATTAAAACAACCTAACGTTTAAAAATTAGATTTGAATGAAACGACATGAAGTAAGCGACTTTTGAATCTAGCGGCTAAAATTCACCAAAATATCATGAACTTTCGACTGTCTTGAAAAAATACCATGAACTTTGAAAAATACAGAACATTGCCGCAAACTCTCTCTGAACTTTCAGAAAAATATCCTTGTAAAAACTGCAGTTTAAGAAAATAGACCCGTGTTGGCCAAAATACCTTTTATTTTCTCTTAATCTCCAGCTGAAAGAATAAATAGCAATTCAAAAAATTTGAGGGACAAAATATGAAAAAATTTGTGCCGGTTAAAGTTTCTCGAGCAATTTGACATTTTTGTTTCTAGACATTTTACATTAGCTTTCCAATGGAAATTTAGCTCTTTATGGTCACAAGGACTGGAAAGCTACTTCGAAATTGGCCACAAACAATTCCAGCATACCTTTGGAGGTCAGTGATATGATGAATCTCGAGACATGTAGATATTAATAGATCATAATCCATCAAAATGTCGAGACAAGATCAAAACATGCTCCAAGTTTTGCCACTGCATATTCAAAATTCTAACAATTCCAAAATATTTATCCAAAAACCTGCTCTTCCAAGATTTTCCTTAAACCACAGTTTCACAAATTTGGCATCTGAACTGTTATCATTTTCAAGCAAACTGTTCATCACGCTGTCTGAGTAGCCATTTTAGTAGACTTGGATGAATAACTTGCATGGATTTGTCGAATCACAAAACTCTCCTGAGCTAATAAAATGGCAGGATAATCCAGGTTAAAACTATAAAACAGTGGCTGGCATAGTTTAAAATCAGAACACCCGAGAAGACTTTCAAAACAAATTGAGACTGCGATTAATATTTAAGGTCCCTGCCATACAGATCCCAATCCTCATCTTTGCAAACTGCAGGATACAATTGTGCTTCATAAATACACATGGGTTCTTCAACAAAATCCCTGGGGGGGTTGTATCAAGGCAGATGCAATATGACTCAAGAGGACTGCAGAAAGGAGAAAGCAAGCAGACCGAAGGTCTGCATGTCTCCGAGTTAATGAGACAGACCCACAGGTTAAATCTTCATGAAATACAACTCCCGTTCCCAGTGCACAGGTTAATACTCAGTTGAATCCCCACTTCAGGCTCTCGAATCCAAGGCTCGTAGTATCTTCTTCCTTGGGCCCTGAAGCCAACAAAATCAGTCGAAAATAGCAGAAGAAACTCTCAACCAATAAAACCTACCTTAATAGTTTTTAAACACTACTAGGTTTGATCTCCAATAACCCTAAGACTAAAAGAATATTTACAAGAGTCACTGAATAGGGAGTGAGGAATTCTGAACCCCCTCATTGCACATAAAAATATCTTATTTCATTATACCTAATTTGAATCTTCTTCAATGTGAAACATGCTTTGATAATCAAGAAGAGACCGGGCCATCTTTTAGCACTTGGATATCTCTCAATCAATTGATCAAACAATATATTCAGCAAGCTGCCTAAATTGAACATGGCATGCTTGCAGAAAGGATTTCAAAACTTGAAGTTAACTTACGGGGACTTACCATTGGGACACCTAGAGCCTTAAGATCATCATCAGTCATATGCAAAAGAGCTGTCATGTCAACCTTCACAGGGAAAGTAAAAGATAAAAATAACTATTAAACCACAGAATTGTTGATGAGTGTTTTTTTTTTTTTTGGTGGGATTGGTTTTTTTTGTGTGTGTGCGCGCGCGCGTGTGTGTTTGTTTGTGGGTGGGGGGGGGGGGGGGGGGGGGGGGGGGTGGTGTTGTTGCACCATGCAGTACCTCCTCTGCCTGGAATTGTATTGAGTACTTCTCTAGACCCAGAGAACGTAACAACCCATCCACGGATACGTCAGACTGTATGTTAAAAAGAGCTGGTTAAGGACTTTCCAAGCACGAAACAATATTCCAAACAAATATGTAAAAGGAGCACAAAATATGAATCTGCAAAAAAATGTAACAGGCATTGAGCAAAAGAGCAAATGAATGAGGGATAGCAGACAACGCAATGAACACTAGGCAGAAAGCTAAAGAGAAATGGTACCAAATAACATCAAAGAAAGCATACTGCAGATGCACACGTGCGAGGGCACACAAAAGAAACTAGAAAAGGAAAAAAAAACCATTATTAAATGGAGCCAGTAGAATACATATCTTACAATAAAACCATCATTACGAAAACTTGGTAAGGTTCCAAAACATTTAATCAACAAGACATTACAAGCTTGGGAGTTATCAGGTAAACACCACACCGATGATGAAAATCGGGGTTTCATACTATTGTCCAATATCATAAAATATAACTGCATTGGTACAAGCCAAGCAACACCAAATGTCCAGATGGTTAAGTTATGCCAGTTCCTTTTAGACACTTCCAATTAATGAGAATGAAATTTGTGATATCTTCATGCATCAGTAGCACAGAAAGGAGGAGCAACAGTCGGGGTTAGCCTACCAACTTGGCACTATCCTAACTATGTAAATTAACTAAGCATCCCTGATAACCAGTGTGTCAGAACCCCACCCAAGATTAAGAAAGGAATATGTACTCCAAACGTAGTCAAAATAATAACCCCAGTGAATACCACCAAAAAACAATGTTCAACAAACAAGCATTAGCCATTGTCAAGAAATATTTCCAAATTAGAAACATTACAAAGCTGCATTTCAAAACTCAGCACTGGCAGTGGTGTATACTCTTAAAACAAGATGCATCCCAGTTTTTCTGTGTCCGGTAAACCCACTATGAAATGGTTATGAGATAAAATGGTTATGTGCAAGGCTAAAAGATGAGTACGATGCAGATAAGGGAAAAAGTACATACAGATGTAGACCAGCAGGAAACACATATGATGAAAACCAAATGGAGATTCTAATTGGATATGAGCTATGAAGCATGGGCACAGATATGGGATATGGGTACCACGCAATAGGGACACAGGGATACCGCTAATTTTGAAAAACTAGGACATGAGTGCGACATGGATAGAACAAATATTATATGTATATATTTGTGTTTTTGTGAGTCCATATACATAGATACACATATAATATACAA
Source organism: Agave tequilana (assembly GCA_038442645.1). Lineage (NCBI taxonomy): Eukaryota > Viridiplantae > Streptophyta > Magnoliopsida > Asparagales > Asparagaceae > Agave > Agave tequilana. The sequence goes on along the minus strand of JAVJIF010024014.1, from coordinate 32,973 downwards.
CTCAAAAATATAGACATGAGATAAAATAGGATGTCATATATGTATAAAATATAATAATAATAATAATAATAATAATAATAATAATAATAATAATTAACTTGTTTGTGTGTCTTAATATTTATTATCGATGGCGTTAATTTGTAAGGTCACAAAAGTTACAAGAACACAATATTATGAATATTATGAAATATTTTTCGAGTCATAAATTAATAACTATGTGAATAATTTTAATAAACTATTTAAATGTTTTGGAACCATCTACAAGTAATAGAGCCATAAACTCTTGATTTAAATTAGTTACTCTCTTTTGTTTAACTTTATAGTGTTGGTTACGTCAACGATGCGTCTAGATACGTTGAAAATTTTAGGGTATGCTGGAGGAGTATCCGACGCGTATTGATCAAGTATCGGTGAAGTATTAGAGTTTCCAAGTGTCAAAAAAGTATCCGACACAAGTACGTCTCCTTCGACGAAATATCCGTGCTACACATAGGATATGAGTATTAACATACTCCATGCAAACAAATACTGGTGCAAAGGAAAAATTTTATGAACATTAGATGTAAAGTACTGCCACAAACTACACATATACATAACATAAATTATACATTATTGATGATATATTTAAAAATACAAAAAAAATTCAGTTCCACTCGTGCATTTTGATTTCATCTATTAAATTTAATTTATTTGTTCTAAATATGAATTAAAAATAATAATAAGACATTAGTACTATTGGGAGCGTGCAATTTTTGTCACTCAATTATCATTCAATAAAAATGTAATTAATAGCACATAGCTCAAATTACTTGAAAACCAATTACAATTACTAAGAATATGCACTCGTTCCTCTGGAGCTTAAAAAAAGGACAATCTAAGATCAGCATGCATATGACAAAATTATAAATGTCTCCATATATGTAATGGAAAATTCATATCCATGATCGACAATTATATCCAAAGTCATATCCTAATCTATATTTGTATCTGGATCCATAATTTTAACATTTACTATTTATAATTTATTATAAATATATAAATATTTCATGTGCCCTAAATTAAGAAGAATCATGTCAGGAAAACAACTCGTGATGCAATCTGTATTCATATCAAACCCATATAAATCATATCAGAGTGACATCCAAATCTGGGTCAAAATCAGGTACCCGTAACAAAATGCACCCATATTGGAAAATTACAAGGTCATTAAACAACACCTCAAGAAGGATAAACAAATACATTCAGCACTACAAAAGATCAAAGCATCAAGCAATTATTAAGTAAAGAATCAAAAAGTGAACTTTAGTAAATAAAGGATTCTTTTCTGCTTTTCGTTCTGACTACCAAATGCCATAAGTCCCCAAGAGGAGGTTCCTCACATGCAGTATGGCATTATACCAGCAACCACCTAATGTTCAAAGAAAAGAAAAGAAAGAAAGGATAGCTTTGTTTGCTAAATTTTGTTCGAAAAACCAGTTGATATTTTGTCTTTATTGACTCACTAGCATTAGCTGAGCAAATGCCACTGTTTAAAAACTTGCTATTTCCTCTGAAGCATGTATACTAAAATGGACAAACCGTACATGTGCGGATATATCACACACACACACACACACACACAGAGTACATATATACATGCATACACAAACATGTGTATGTGTGTGTGTTCTCCAGGATTGCAATACTTGGTTGATTCTTGATAGTACTGGATACACCATTTGATCTAATACTAAAATTTATTACATAAGACTAAAAATAAGAAATTGTGGCTCAACTTGTTCTGTGAATGGATCTACGTTTATTTTCCTTAACAAAATAAATAACAGAGACTGCACTGGCGATAGGGCACCATAGTCCACTAATTTGTTCATTTAAAATTTTGATGCTATCTTGTGGCTGCTCTGTTCCATAGTCCACCTAACATTATTACTTTTAATGTTTGTGTACTGTAACCTGTTCTGGGTTGTTTTGATCCAGCATTCTTTATCATTTACACTAACAACTAAACAGTGTTGCACTGACATGTGCTGGAGGCTGTCGTATCTGTGTTTGACACATATCTACACCAACGTACTGGTGGATACTCGTCTACCACATTTAGCACATGTCCGTCCTTAAACCTGGAGACGGTTTAATTCGGTTTACATTGTATAGTTGGTAATTTAAATTTTATATCAAATTGCATTCATATATAATTTCCATATCCCCGACGCATCCATATCCTAGGGGTTTTTTTTTTAAGATTGTGTATCCATGTATTTTTGTGTCCTTGTCCCGTGTCCTTGACTGCAACATAGCAACTTAGATAAAATAATTATGCTTGTATTATTTGAAATATATTTATCCATTAGTGTACCCCTGGGTAACACTGCCAGCTCATCATTCTAAATTACTACATCTGCATTGTATCTATCTTATATCATTTCCATATTCGTGCCACTTAGTCTAGTACATTATATCCACTTTAATTACAATGACAAAGATCACAGTGAAATTTCAGCCTCCAGAAATTTGAGTCCGCAAGCTTGTGAAGGAATTGTTTCCTGTTGTCACTCAACTCATATATCTGTGTGTGAATATCTAGTTTCATGAGATTCTAAGAACCATTTACCTGTCTTTGCTTTCTACTTCTTACATTTAGGGGAAAGGGTACAGGTTTCATGAGATTCTAAGAACCATTTAACGGTCTTAGTTTTCTACTTCTTACCTTCAGGGGAAAGGGCATCATTCAGCCTGTATTGACGCTTTATTCTGAAACCTAATAAAGTGTCCACGTCTCATATATCGTTGCTATCTAACATTTATGACTGCCAATTGGATCCTTTTTCCTTATATTTCATGCTGCGAATGAATCACACTCGTAGTACTACTTCATTCCATTTTAACTTTAAGTATACATCATTTTAATTAAGGTCCACGTCATTATCCACTTTGCATCCTTGGTTTCGCGTCGCATACTCAGAATTCTTTTGCTGCTGTCATGTCAAATTATGGGCTCAGTGGTACACTTCAAACTAGAGATTTTAATATCGATAGATGTGTCATATTATGCATCAATTATATGCAAAATTATGATGCCCACACAGGGAGGGAAGCTGCATAGGTTGAACATGTGCATAGAGAATGAATAAAAGAACTGTTACATTGTATTTAACCTGCAGAGATTATATGTTGTCTTTCTAAGAAATGTCAGAACGTTGTATATTGATGATAATAAAATGAATGCAAGAACTGATGGAGTAAATAAATGCAGAAACAGAATCAAGTGGCTCCCCTACCATTTTCTGAGACTTTTTACTAGAAGAAGCTGGGGCGGAGACTTTTTTAGTGTCTGCTACAGTTGCTTCAGTAGAAGGGGCACTTTTCCTAACAGGTTTAGCACTCTCCGGTGCTGCCGGTGCCAGTGCTGCTTTAGCTTTTGATTGATTGACATTCGCTGGCCGTGAGTTCACTGTACCAGAGAGCTTCTCACGAAGATCTCGAACTCCTGATTCCCTGCCACCTTGATAAGATTGTTGTGAAGCTTTCTTTTGGAGCTTCAGTCGGAGATCTCTCGAACCAACTTTGGCCTCTGTATGGATATTACGCACACAATAAAAGTAATCAAGTTATAAAAGACAAAAACTAGCTACATCTGATCACATCTATTGTTGCCGAGTACAATTATACTTGAAACTTGAGGTCCTTTGACATCCTCGTACAGATCATGTTTCCATTTATCATCGCTTTGACGCTGCCTACAAAAACAACAAAAGTCAGTTGTGCATAACATTCAGTGCAATACAATCAAGTAATGGCCAAGTTATTAATCCTATAAATAGTTAAATGAAGCAATGAGAGACATCATAAATCAATTATAACTTTATGAGACAAAGAAACTAACGTGCATATTTATACGTACAAAACTAACTGGCAGAAGCACTCAGATTAGTATTTTTCCTGTGCTCTTGTTACATGACAAATTCATCTAAAGTTTGATCTGCTTCACTGCGTAGTCATAAAATGAGCCTGATTTAGCCATCAGCAGTTCCCGCACTATGGCATGAATAGTTAACTGCATAAGGTATACAATAAGTCTTTTTAGCCATGTCAACTACTGGTAGCTCTTAATCGGTCCAACTATGGAAATTAATGCCTAACCACTTGTAATCAAAGCTTACTCTATCATTAATTTACTTTCATGCACTTATCCAGTTATTTATATGATGCCGACATCTAGCTCTCGCGCGTGCACCAAAGACGAAACGTGTCGCATTGCTATGATTCGAGTAGTCCGAATTGTTATGTATTTTTTAGCTTTATTTTATTTTATTTTTGGTTTTCTTTGTAGTTGTTTTTTATTTTATTTTGAAGTTTAGTACCATATCGGATATAGGTTGAGAATTGGGTTTTGTAAAGCCTATAATAGGCTCATGTAATAGTTAATTATCTTTTAATGCAGATTTTTGATAAAAAAAAATATTGTGAGTGATTTTCTCTCAAATATTTTTAGGAGTGAAATCCTAATTACTCTTTTATTAAGCCCCCACCTTAATTCTCTCCCCTCATCTCCAGCTGACCTCTTCCTCTCTCTCGCCACGCAGCCTGCACCCATCTCCTCCTCCCCTATTTGTTCTCTCGCCTGCAGCCCAAATTGATGCCCTCCTCCTCTGTCCTTTTTCCTACCAGCGCCGCCTCCTCACTGCCCTCTCTATTCCTCCCAGCCATCTCCTCCATCGCCTGCCCCGCCACCACCGTCGCGCTTCCTCTCCCCCTGCTGTCATTGAGCCCTCATCATCTTTTTCCTCTTCGTGTCGATTTTCTCTTCCCTCTCGCAGCCTTATCATCGCCCATCATCGTCTCTTCTTCTTGTCTTCTCCCTCAACACAACCACCCAACACACCCATCATTGATCTCATCTTCACCTTCTCGTCTCTTTGCTCCGCCGCTGCTCATCCTCCACTGCTGTCGCCACTCTCATCAGCACCCCTCTGCCATTCTGCCCTCGCCGACAACCCGGGCCTCAACCCTCCACCTCGCGGCCTGTTGTTGGTTGATTGTGAATACAATTCGGGTTCACATTAGAACTCGACCCGAACCCAGTCCACTACAGTTTGAGTTCAAGTGATCGGGTCTGACCCGATAACGATCCGACCCGCGAAACTATAGTACCGACCCGAGAAAATGCAATACCTGATCCGCTTTCAACGGTGCAGACCCGTTAAGCAGAAACAGACTCGTTAAGCTTTGGGTTTCATTTTCGAGCCATATCTCGGTCATTCGGAGTCCAATTTGTGCGATTCTCGAGACATTGGACTCGTGAAGAACAAAGCTACGCATTCAGCAACCATTAGTAGGACACTGAGGTCGACATGTAGGTACAATTTCTGAGACACGATATTTATTTGTGTCTTGATAATAATTCGCTAGCATTTTATCTGTTGCCACAAATAACTATGAGATTGTGAGAATCTAATAATCCTGTAATTGTTGGTCGTTTATATTGCATGTAAAACTGTGTCATCATAATTTAGTACTTGCATTAATTTATTTAAGATTAGACAGGTAGGTACAATCTGCGCCTGTATTTTTTGTTAAATTCATTTGTTCAATACTACAAGTTTTAACTATTTTCCTACCGTGATCGTAATTTTGGTGAAATGTTGCACATTTCAGTTACATCATTGATTTGTCTTGCACGCATACATGGTTCATATCATTTTGGTATCAGAGCATATATGTTTCACATCATTTTGGTATCAGAATATGATCAATGTAGGATTTGCATCACTTAGGCACTTTCTAGACAATTTTTTCGCTTTCTTACATTTAAATATAACTTGAAAAAAAATTAACATCCAACTTAGAGTTGCATCTACCCATTTTCAGTTAAAGCCTCTTAGTATGTGCCAACCCGTAAGGGTAGACTTATCTGGTAGGAAAGCCAAACCACCCAATGGATCTGATCGCAACGGCTCAACTTGCCACAACACTCACACCATGTCAGCTAAGCTTCATAACCTGGTACAAATCGCAGAGACCTCCAACCAAACACTGGATAGAATTATAGCTAGAGAAGTCGTGAAAGAGTTTGGTAGCATTGTTCCTCCTAAAGGCACTCCCGTAATTAAAGGGTTCAGTGCATCGCCCCAGAAGATTCCCTGAACAAACTACCACCGATGCGTGATATCACACACGCTATTGAGCCTGATGAAAACAAATTCACATGCCAACCTGGAAAAGTAGATTATGACATCGGCAAAGAGATCACATGTAATGATATAGATCTCAACTGCATTAGGCCAACACCGTCAACCCGCTTCTCCGTCATCAGGTGTGTCCCCTCACAACCAGCAGAAAAGGACGATTGGAAAAGAACTGCAACATTCCACACATTCACCAAGATTGGAGATAATAATTAAAAGTGATTGTGAACAGTGAAAGATGTATCAACGCAATATCATCCAAGGTGACCGAAAATCTTGGATTAAAGGTTGTCCAACATCCCCACCCGAACAAGATGTGAATTAACTCCACAGCCATAGAAGTAAAGCAATAATGTTTGGTCCCGGTCGACTTTAATTTTTACAAGGAGATGTGATGTGGTTGCAATGGATGTGGGTCAAATTATCCTAGGTGGACCATGGTTGTATGACAAAGATATTATCGTATACGATCGATCTAACATGTGTCAATTTGAGCATAAGGGTAAGAAGATTAAGTTACTTCTCTTGAGACCCAAAATTAGACAGCCCATTCAGACATCTACTGCATCTGAGAAAACTAAAAGAATTAACCTAATTAGTATGAAAGTCCTTGATCAAAAACTAAAGAAAGAAGCCTGCCCTTTCCCTTCCTGGCTTTGTTGCCAACTCTGTCATCCCTTCACTTGCTGTTACTTCCTCTTTTCTCCTATTACCGTGGCATGCTCTGATTGCCAACCCCTTCCTCCTCTGTTGCCGACACCATCCCATTATAGAGTATATGAGTTTGCATTTGCATCACACGTGCACAAATTACACAATTGAACAGAGCAATATTAACAATAAATTTCGCGCCGACATCAGGAAGAAATTTAAAACTTTTAATATTGACAATTATGTGATGATTCGGATTCGTCCGAAACGATTTTCCCCTAGAATTGTTCAAAAGTTGTATGTCCGCAGTGTTGGACCTTTCAAAATCTTGAATAAATTAAATGACAATATTTATGTTATAAATCTTCCTAAAGATTTTGACATCAGTTATACTTCCAATTTTGAGAATTTAGTAGATTACAAGGGTCTTAATTTTAACTCTAGCAATCCACTGGTTGATAAGCCTTTCCTGAGCTATTTTCTGAGAGCCCCTCACTACCCCTATTCCCAAATACTCATTCTAATAAAACAGAGGGAGTTGATAAAATTTTAGATGAGATTATTACCACCAAATCTAGTGGGACTCACAAATATTTGATCTGTTGGGGGGGAAAGCACCGACTGAGGATATATGCCTAGACCGAGGTGATTTGCAGCGGATTGATCTAGATACCCTGAAGCATTACAAGAGCGCTTCTACATCAAACTCGACAGGGTCGAGTTCTCTCCCACCTGTGGAAAATGATGCGGACATTCAGCCCTGGCGCGTGCACCAAAGAAAACGAAGACATCGCATCGCTATGGTTTGAGTAGTCCGAGTCGTTATGTATTTTTAGCTTTATTTTATTTTGATTTTCTATTGTAGTTATTTTTTCTTTTATTTTGAAGTTTAGTACCATATCGGATGTAGTTCGAGAATTGGGTTTTGTAAAGTCTATAAATAGGCTCATGTACTATTTAATTACTTTTTAATGCAAAATTTTGATAAAAAAATATTGTGAGTGATCTTCTCTCAAATATTTTTAGGAGTGAAATCCTAATTACTCTTTTATTAAAACCCTAACCCTAATTAATATCTCTCCCCCTCTCTCTAACTGACCTCCTCCTCTCTCTCTCACAACGCCGCCTGCACCAATCTTCTCCCCTGTATGTTCTCTCGCCTATAGCCTAAACTGATGCCCTCCTCTGTACTCTTCCCCACCAGCGCCTCCTCCTCCACTGCCCTCTCTGTATTCCTCCCAGCCATCTCCATCGCTTGCCCCGCCGCCACCGTCACCGCTTCCTCTCTCCCCTGTTGTCGTGAAGCCCTCGTCATCGTCTTCCTCTTCCTGTTGATCTCTTCCCCCCCGCAACCTCGTCTTCTCCTTGTCTTCTCCCTCAACACGACCACCCAACAGACCCATCCTTGATCTCATCTTTACCTTCATGTCTCATCCTGCTGTCGCCGCCACCCTCATTGCGACCCCTCTGCCTTGCCTCTGTCCTCGCGACAGTCTCGCCTCAACCCTCCACCCCGCGGCCTGCTGCTGCTACTTGATTGTGAATTCAATTCGGGTTCACATTAGAACCCGACTCGAACACAACCCACTACAGTTTGGGTTCAAGTGATCAGGTCTAACTTGATAGCGATCTGATACGACCTGCGAAGCTACAATAGCGACCCGCGAGATACAATACCTGGTCCGCTTTAACAGTGCAGACCCGTTAAGCTTCGGGTTTCATTTTCGGGTCATATCTCAGTCATTCAGAGTCTGATTCGCGCGATTCTCGAAACATTGGACCCGTGAAGGCCAGAGCTATGCATCCAGCAACCATTAGCAAGACACTGAGCTCGACCTAATCCTCATTATGTACATTTTCTTAGACATGATCTTTATTTGTGGGTCTTGATAATAATTCACAAATGGTTTATCAATTTTATCTGTTGCCACAAATAACTGTAAGATTGTGAAAATTTGATAATCCTGTAATTGTTGGTTATTAATATTGCATGTAAAATTGTGTCATCATAATTTAATACTTGCATTAATTTATTTGAGATTAGAACGGTAAAATCCGCGCCTACATTTTTTTGTTAAATTCATATGTTCAACACTACATATTTTAACTATTTTCCTACCCCGCGACCATAATTTTGGTGAAATGTTGCACATTTCAATTACATCACTTGTTTCTGTCTTGCACGCATACACATTTCACATCATTATATTTCATGTTGTGTGCTCATTTGCTTTCATAAAGATTAGATTTCATAAGAATATATATATTATCCTCACTATTTGTGGTGGATGCTCACAGCATTTGTTTGAAGAAATCTACACCACCCTCACGAAAAAAATAAAATAAATAAAATAAAATAAGAACAAAACAAAGGCCTGAATCTGGGTTATTATTAGACATTCAACAATAACAATGCCTTAAAAAATGTATCACTGGTAAAAAAATAAAAACAGATCCTTTCAAATAAAGTCTATAAGGAAAACAAACTCGTTAACTCACCGGAGATCAAGTTGATTGAACCAGAATATGTAACAATACACTCAAATCCTGTCATCATTGGAATAAAGATGGAAACTCAAACTAACGAATGCATAACTTGTTTCTCAATCATAAGCAGCAAATTTATGACAACCAAAAACTAAGCTAGCCAAAACAGAATATTTGCTGATATAATGCAGAAAACAGGGATGTTTCATCCAACAAGCTACTAATACAAACATATAGAACCGCAAACCTATAGCACAACAAGTTCCTGTCCATCACTAATTTAAAAAATCAGAAACCAAAAAGGCCAAAAGACCCAGAATCTAAAACTTCCATAAATAACAAATGTGATATATACAGAACCAAACAAACCCTAAATCTACCAATCTATTCCAATGGGTTCCTAATTAAAGAGGAGACAGACAGAGGAAGAACATCAGAAGCCAATTAAAAGCACAGTACAGATAGGCCAGGAGAAGAGAAGGTTGCTCTCTCCCCCAGTTTGCCATCCACATGTGCCTGAAGTACTCAACAAGTATGTTCTGGAGAGCATAGCTGTCAAGGAACTCCCCTTTTTAGTAGGAAAAGTGAGTCTCCATATACATGCCCCAAAAACTAGGATGATGATTTTCTGAAATATAAGGATAACAACCATTTGCCTGGTATAACTCATAATGTCATGTAATTCCACTAAATTAAATAATAAAAGCAAACTCTTGTAACTGTAAACAGAAATTAATTAAATTGAAATGCTAACTTACAGTTCTACCTGAACTAGAATAGATACTAAGAATCCAAATTCTTTCTTCAAAAAACACAAAAGGGATGGCTACCACAAAATTCATCAAATTTCTTAATCTCACATAGGCAACTTTCCATAACAATAATAAACACCAACCTATAAATCAATAAAAATTCACCAATTCTAATGATTTAAAGCAGATAACAGCATATCAATCAGGTACAATATACTGATTAGGCATCCATAAATGTCAACTCTAACAGCCAGGAAAACTTGTATCCTAAAAACTAAAAAGCAGGTTAACATGACAAAATAAGTCAATATTTCTAATTTAAGCAGCAATAACAGATGATCTATAGAATCCAGCTAGTCAGTAACAAGATGAAGCTTGCAATCCTATACAACAAACTAAAAACTAGCTGATACATACAAATACAACAAAGAGAACCACCAAAAATCAGAAGTTCTTTCATTCTCAACAAGTAAAACTCTAATACTCCATTGTCAATCAACAAAAATCAGAGCAAGATCCAGAATTAATAACACATCTCCCATGCAAAGAACAACAAATAAATTCTATCCCGACTAGTCAGATTCAACTAACTTGAAATAAAACAAAGTATCAACATTGCAAACCACACCTTTTAGGGGAATACACGAAGAAAGCTAACTATAAATGTGTCTTAACTTTTTAAAACTAAGAAGCAAAAATTACACATTTATAGTATATCTAGCCACAACCAGATGAAGAAAACAGTTTCTGACAGCCACATTACACAGCAGCAGAGAAAGTTCCAAGTTCCACAATATAGAATAAATACATAAAAATTTCAGCCCTGGTTTAAAACCATAACAACTTTTAGAGAGGGAAAAACTAACTACGCATGTACTTACCCTCTCAACCCTAAGTAAAAAATAACTCCAACAGCAGAAGTCCAGAGATTGATTATCTAAAGCAGATAAAAGTGATAATTTATAGCAGATAATGGAACAGTGACTTTTTGTCAGTACATCCAATGATTAATCCACATAGAAATCAATAAACCTACAAATCAAAGTAAACCTCATCAAATTTCTTTCAAATGAAGAGCTCAAGACAATGAGCACGAGAATTCTCCCAATTTCAAAAATCTGAATGTTATTTCAGTAAAATAAGATCACAGGGAGGATTATTAAGGAAGAATGATTTAAACTAATTAGAAGAAGATAAGGCTCTAGTTTCAAAACCAGGCGCGCCACCCGAGTAACCAAACAATAACAGAAGGATATAGATACTCGAGATTAAAGTTAAAGTCCGAGAAAACAACGTGGTCTTGCCCAGAAAATGATACTGCGTATTCTTTGACAGACAAACGCCTGCTTTGATGAAAAACTAACCGAAGCATCTATTGACTTTCTCAATACTAAACAGCAAGGTTATATGTCAGTTGGCTATCTACTGACCTCAAACTAACCAAAGCCTCTCATTTTGTAATCTATATCAGAGAGCAGCAAGGGGACTGTTTTTCTACTTAATTCCACCAAGAAATTCCAAAAGTCAGACTTTCTTAATTTGTGACTAATTATAAGTCTATATATAAGATTCTCCAATATTTTCAAGCGTAAGTAAGCAAGAACAACTATAGCACCGATTTTATGGTATGAATTCAATAAAATAATAAGGATTTTATGTTCAGGCCTAGTAATCAATGAAGAGGGCAAAAAAAAATTCCTTAAATGTTAACCAACAGAAGCCCCAATCCTCTTAATCCCAATACATCCATCAGACCAATACAAAGAGCAAAGATCAAAGTTTACGATTCACCTGATCGCCAACGGCAGTCAAATTAAGCAAAGAACACAAAGAATGAAATCAAACTAATTCAAAACCAACTATTTTCCTAATCGCAAAAACAAAGTCTAATTGACACCAACTCTGCGAGGGAAAGGAAAAACCCTAGCTCTCCTATTCTCAACGAACAAATTCCAACGACACAAACAGGTCGAAGGAAGAAAGAGGAAAAAGATTGCACCTTTTAAGACTGTCGGATCGATTTCGAGGGACATCCTGGGCGAAATTGCCGTCGAGGCGATCCCTGATCGATCTCTTGGTCCCGGACGCGACGCGATCGGCGTACATCGTATGCTCCGTTCCGCCCTCGAGAGCGGAGGCGGGAAGAGGATGAGAGCTTAGGGTTCCGAAGGGGAGAGAGAGAGGTGACAGAGATGGGAATTAAGGGAAAGATTGGGGGGGCTATTTCGAGATTCAAAAGTCGTGCTCCGCAGGCTGAGAGCGAGAGATCGCGGATATTGACACCCAGTATTTTGATTAAGGCGCCCAGCCGTCCAAGGTACCCAAAATGTTAAAAAAAAACCCTCAAATTCCAAAATTGCCTCTCTTATCTCTCAACTTAATTTTGTTTTCAAAATTCCTATTATTTATTCTCTCTCCCAACTGATGATCTCCCTCGTCCAACTCTGCATTATCGCTCTCACTTTCTCACTCTCTCTCTCTCTATCACCCTCACCTGTTGTCATTCCATGTCGATCACCAAACTTCATCGCGCGCTTCTGCGCTGCCCATCCCATCGTCCGTGATCGCCCACGTAGCAAGGTAAGTTTCAACCCAAAATTCTTTAAAATTATTTTTAATGAAAAATTGGTAGATCTATTGAAATGATGGGCGGTTAATTGTATGAAGGGTTTATTCGTGGTGTAAATGTAGGGGGAGGGGGGGGGGGGTGAACTCATAGAATTTTAATTCCAATGATTTAAATCAAAATTATTTCCTTTTTTTCATGGGTTATAGTCTTCGATAAGGGGCGAACAGTATAAGAAATGTTCGTTTAATTTGATCGAACAATATTTGTGTGTTCGACTCATTTGGACTGAACATAATATCATGTTAGGCAGATAACAGTCGAAAATTTATATGAATGTTTAGCAGACAACGACCAAACATTGCATTAATGTTTGGCCATATCTAGCCGAATTGAACCATTTGCTCTAACTTCTCTTTATCAGAGGCATGGAGCAGGATCTTCTAGAGTGTGTCGTACGACTTAAGAAAGACGTCATAGACGGGGTGGGCCATCTAATACTCCCCCAAAGGCTCATCACTCTAGTTTTGATGATCATTGATTGGGGGAAAATCGCGCACAGAAAGTATCATTTTGAAATCAAAAGTTAAAGTGTGTGCGCTTTGACTTCCTCGATACTTCCTTTATAGCATATAAGCTAAACAGGTCATATTCACAGGGACGGAAAGCGATAGAAGCTTTACTGGTATGTTCGCGTATGTGATAACAGTTCTTCCATATTTCAAAGAATGAAAAGAAACAAAACAAAAAATGAAATGAGAAGCGTACGATGGAACAAAGATAGAAACATTGAAGAGAAGATATTTATGATTTTTGTATTTATTTCTAAAACAAAGTAAAAATGAAAGAAAACCTATAACTACTAACTACTAGTGGTTCCAGCAATATGCTAACCTCTTAGTAATAGTTACCTCACATGTATCCTTGACTATCACTAGTCCTCAGTTCAAGAGATTTTCAAAGCATGACCAATAAGTTCACTTTCACATTCAAACTCAACAAACAAGTGCAAACTATACTTAACCATCAAAACTAAACTAGAGCAAGTATGAAATAAAGTAATGTTAGTTTATTAGAGAGTTAGATGTTAGAGTGTTAGAATCCATCATCGTGAGTCATCAATGGCTCTTGCAAGAGCAAGGCCAAGTAGAGGCTATTAGACTCATGTGGATTATCAAGTAAAGAGTTAGCAAGTTAGTGGCTAGTGGTTAGATGTCATAAGCGAAAAAGCTAAGTATGTAAAGAGTTAGAAAGAAAAAACAAGTAGAGATAAAAAAGAGAACCTTTTATAGAGTGTCACCCTCCATTACAAGCACTCTAACTTTCATCCTAAGAATCACTCTCTTTCCTATTACATGATCTACAAAATAAAAAATACAAAAGAAGAAGGAAAAAAAGAACTAACCTGCACTAAAGAGAGAAAATTACCTTAAAAACTCGTCTCCTTGAAAATCTGGAAACAAGGAGTATTTATAACCAAAGGGAGGCACCAAGAAAGGGATACGGGGCCACGCGTCGAAGCTCACACATGGACCCACAATGATGCCGCGAAAACACGGCTTTTGCCGCATTTCTGCGGCCCTTCTGGGGCCGCGCGCGTCGCGCCAGGGTGTGCAACCTCCTGCACCAATCCTTATACCTTCTGTCGCTTTGTAAGAATCTACTCCCAGATTTGGCAGATAGGCTTTCCAAAGTTAATGGCTATATTTAAGCTATAAAAATCACCAAATAAATGAGATTTTTAGGCTTCTTCTTCATTTCATGTCATGGACTTAGAAACATACAATAGAGGTATTATTAACATAATTTAATATTGAATAAATGTGAAGATGTGGTATGAAATATGTAATTTTGAAGACTAATCACACCCCCACACTTATTTTTTGCTCCTCCCGAGCAAAACAGAAAAACTAACTAAGAAGATTATTACACCACTTTCGCAGGTAACGCGATTGCACTGAGCGTGTGCAACAAGCCGTTAAACCTCTAGGTTTTCCCTAGAGGAAGAGTTTTATCTCCTGAGAGTTTTCAGCAGATTATACCCACAAAATCTATAAAGAAAGAAATCAAAAATTAATATTTTAAAAACAGATTTTGAAATAGAGAAAAGTGTTAAAATATTTGTGCGAAAATTTAAGTGATCTAAGGTCATAAGTTAACCAGAAATTATTCTTCCTTAAACTAAATTTAAATGCAAAATCTTGTTAAAAATTAAAGATAAGAATTTAAAATGGAATTGATTCTTTGATCTTTCATAAAACTCTTAGAAAATATGTACTAGTGAATAATGAAAAGTTTTTAGAATATCAACTCTAACTTTCATATCATTTATTTACACATACATACATACATACATACATACATACACACACACACACATATATATATATATATATATATATATATATATATATATATATATATATATATATATATATATATATATATATATTTCATCTGCTTCTCTTAGTTTCCTTAAGCTTTCTAGTTTACCCGAGTAGTAAGCCTTTAGCTGGTAACTCCCAAACCAGATGTTTTTAGGGTACCAGATGAGAAAATATCCCTCAGGCTTAAGGACTCGAGTAAACAAGGCCACAAAACTAAAGAGAATTTTTTTGTTTTTGTCCACCGTCTTAGGCATGAATAATCATGCTTCCTGAGGTATAATTACCCAGCTTCAATAAGTGATTTTTATTATCATCATTTTTTATTTTTTATGACAATTTCAGTCTTTGTTTCAATCTCAAAAAATTGTGTAAATGTGAAGTGCATATATCTAAGGCAAAAAATTCAAGATCAAATTATCTTTTCAATCTTACTTTCTTATCCTAAAGATCTATTATTTTGACTCATTTTAAGAATTCATAATTTTAGATCTTCTTAATTCCTAATATCCTCTTAATTTTCTTAAAAATAAATCAAAACTATTTCTTTTATTTCAAAAAGTTTTTAAAAAGAAAAGAAAAAGATTTTTATACAAAATAAAAATCTAAATTTTTTTAAAAGGAAGTGTAAAAGAAAGAAAATTTAGAATAACCTACGTTAGTAAACCCTCCCCCACACTTATCTCATACATTGTTCTCAATGTATTGTGAATGTGCATATGCATAATACAAATGAAAAGGAAAGAAAAATTACCTCATGATGGTAGTTCCGGTGGTGGTCTGATTGGGCCATGCGTTGCTATCCAATAAAGATAATGTGGTGGTTCATGGAACCCACCTTTACCCACCTCTATTGACCTCTTTTTTATTTATATATGTACAATCCCTAATATGAATAGGATCATGCAAGATCCTATCATGAAAATTATTCCCTTTAATGACCAATCTTGAAAGATCATCACTGAGTCATTCTGGTCAATACCTTGGTCCAATAGTCGAATGTGATTTTGTAGAATGGATGATTTGAGTTTTGAAATGAAAAGTTCAGGAATCAATACTAACTCAAAAAAATTAACTTTGGGTTTGAGAGTCAGTTAGGTTCAAGAGTAGGATCCAAATCAAAATTTTAGTTTCACATTCTATTCTCATCAAATGAAATGTGACTATCCAAAAGAGGTGGTTCAATATCACTTTTCTATGGATACAAGAATCAATATTGGCTCTGGAAATGGATTCAACTTGGGTAAAGATGTCTGAGTCAACATAGATTCAAGATTGAAATTAAATCACAATGTTGTGGGTCGGGTTCACATTCATATTCCAGTTCAATTTCATTGAAATGAAAATTTGCTAATTTGTCAATGGGTTGATATTGGTCAAGTTCAAGGTTTTGTGGTGAAATTGAATCTTGGTCAAAGTCTTCAAGATTTCATGATTCTTGGTTTTCATCAATATGGTTAGAAGTGTTAGGAATAATCGAAGATTGGGTCGGGAGAGTTTTCTTATTCCTACACATGTTTTCCAATCGACTAAGTCTTGCTTCTATTATATTGAAAGGATCGCTTTGGAATTGGATCATGGATTCCGTACTCTTTTCTAAGTCGGTATGTTCTTCTTGTTGTGGACTTGAAAAATAAAGTAAAAATCTTGGATTTGAAAACTTATATGGGATTTCGAGTCTTCTAGATTTTTGAATTCGTCACTCGAGTTCCTCTAAGGCTTCCATCCTCTTTTCTCAGTCAATTGATTCTTCTAGTGGTTGTTCGGGAGAATGAGTATATGAAATTGGATGTTGGTAAGGTGGTTGACTGTATGACTCGGGAGAGTTGTATCCCCACTGACTCTTTGAAGACTGGTGATGATTATTCCTGTCTTATTCATAGTATTGGGATTGGGGCATATATTGATTCGGATAAGATCAATCTGGCATACTTGGTTGTTTAGAGTTATGAAATACCAGGTTGGTAATATCCAAGTTAAAAGAGGTCAGGGTGAAGTATGGATCACTATATACGTTGGAATAATTATAATTGTAATCCATAACAGAAAGATGTCAAAAAAACAAGCAAACAAATAGTCAAACAAAGAAAAAGAAAATTTAAAAAACAAGCCTATACTAGGGTTGACCTAGACCTAGACGACTCTTAACTGGTTAGACTGTCCACGGGTTAGGACTGTCCACAGAGGGTACATTGTAGAAATCTCACCACAAGTTAATCGGCCAGGTAGGGGCAAGATTAGTGGGAGGTATCCGTGCCAGAGCAACGGACCTAATTATGCCAAACTATTATTCTTTGAGATTTCGCCTCTCAATCTCCAAGCTTTGACACTAATTTGACAAGTGTCAAACTCTAACAATTTTCCTGTTAGGTTAATCTCCTAAATGAGTTAGAGATGTCTCTAAGAGCCAACATCTAGCAAGTTTTATTTACGCTTGGGTTGTGTGAGTAGGGAGGTGATTTTTGGGCTAAGGGAGGGTAATGACTTTCACACCTTATGTTTTAATAGGATCTGCCCTTAAGTTCAATTCGGGCAAGTGTGCAATATAGATAAGAATGAACATACAAAGTAAGTAAAGCACCCACGTGTTTGTTCTAACTATATGTTATACAATATGTACACCTCAGTCCAGATCACAATAACAGAAGAACAAAATACAGTATATTGGAATGAAAATTAACACGTGCCTAGGTGCAAATGTTTAGACCATTTTAAAACATCCAATTATCATATTTTAGTTCTTAAATTACTGCAGTGTATAGGTAATATAAACAAAAACTAGTAGCAGAATATAACAATATATAAGAATTTACCCAAACACACAAAAGCAAGTGTGGATTTCTGCAATGCTTTCCAAAAATTTTGACCTGCACACCAAAAACAAAGAAGAAAAGCTAACAAAAATGTGAAATCAAATTGTTCCCGTCCCCAGTAATGGCGCCAAAATTTGATCAGGGGAAACCGCACACAAAAGGTGTCATTTTGAAATTAAAAGTTAAAGTGTGTGTGTTTTTGGCTTCCTCGATACTTCTGGTATAGCATAAAGGCTAAAGGGTCGAATTCACAAAGACAAGAAGCGATAGAAGCTTTACCGATATGTTTACGTGTGTGTTAACAGTTCTCTATGTTTCAAAGAATGAAAAGAGAAGAAAATAAAGAATGAAAAGAGAAGTGCACGGTGTAAACAAAGATAGAAACATTGAAGAGAAGATATTTGTGATTTTTGTATTTATTTATAAAATAAAGTAAAAATGAAAGAAAACTCATGGCTACTAACTACTAATGACTCCACTAATGTCCTAACTTCTTAGTAATAGTTGCCTCACATACATCATCACTAGTCCTTGGTTCAAGAGCTTTTCAAAGTATGACTCATAGGATCACTTTCACATCCAAACTCAACAAACAAGTGCAAGCTACACTCAAACCATCAGAACTAAACTAGAGCAAGCATGAAATAAAATAATGTTAGTTTGTTAGAGAGTTAGATGTTAGAGTGATAGAATCCATCATCATGAGCCATCAACGGCTATTGCAAGAGCAAGGCTAAGTAGAGGCTATTAGATTCATGTAGATTATCAAGTAAGGAGTTAGCAAGTTAGTGGTTAGTTGCCATGAGAGAAAAAGCTAAGTATGTAAAGAGTTAGAGAGAAGAAAATAAGTAAAGATAAAGAGAGAACCTTTTATAGATTGTCACCCTCCATTACAAGCACTCTAACTTTCATCCTAAGAATCACTCTCTTCCTTGTTACATGATCTACAAAAATAAAAAATACAAAAAAAGAAAAAAAAAAGAACTAACCTACACTAAAGAGAGAAGACTACCCTAAAAACTCTTCTCTCTAAAAATTCTGAAAACAAGGAGTATTTATAGGCAAAGGAGCACCAGGAAAGGGATACGGGGCCACGCGTCGAATGGAGTCGCGCGCGCCGCGCCAGGGTGTGCAGTCTCTTGCTGCACACCAATCCTTGTACCTTCTGTCGCTTTGTCAGAATCTGCTCCCAGATTTGGCAGATAGGCTTCCCAAAGTTAATGGTTAGGCTCTAAAAATCACCAAATAAATAGAATTTTTGGGCTTCTTCTTTGTTTCATGTCATGCACCTAGAAACATACAAGAGAGGTTTTATTAACAGAATTTAATATTGAATAAATGTGAAGATGTGGTATGAAATATGCAATTTTGGAGACTAATTAATGATTAACTCATGTAGTTATAGTACTAATGATCTTGTGATGTTTAAGTCTAATGGTTTAATCAAGATCTTAGTTTGGTGTTTAGCTTCATCAAGAGGTTCAAAGTTAAAGTTTGAAGCTAACACGTATTAATTCAAAAACTCAAGCACAAAGATCACATCATGTACTCAAGAAGGAGTGTAGCTCAAAGGAATCAAGTTTTTGATCAAGTCAAAGAGAAAAAGATCAAGAAAGAAGACTTGAAGTTTTGTAAAAGAGTTTCTAAGTGTTTAGAAGTTCTGTAAAGTTTAGATTAGAATTGATAATTGCTTATTTATGCATACACACAATAATTTTCTATATTTATTTTCATTCAGTATAGAATTTGTGATTTAGTTTTCAAAAGTTTGTTTTAGAAACAAAATGAGCCTTATTTGAATTATATCTCAAATAAATGAGTTTTATAGTTTGTAATATGTATTGGATTTTATCCATACATTTTAGAGCTCTATTTGATCAAAGAAGCTTATTTTGATCACTTTAAGTTTTGGCTTTATCAAAATTTTATTTTATAAGAAGAAATTCTTAAAAACAAGTTTATATTGTTTGATATATGTATTAGAATTTGTCCATACACATCTATGCTTCAATATAATTTGAGAAACTTGTTTTTATATTTTATACAAGTTTTGATTTAACTTGTTCTAGCTTAAAGCCAGTTTTTAGAAAAAAAATTTTAAATATAATTTATGTTTTTAAAATTGTATTTGATATCTCAAAAAGAAGTTCACATGTTTGTATATGTTGATTATTGATCATATATATTTGTACTCTAAAGTATTTACATGAACTTATTTTTATAGATTTTATTGAAATTTACTTTGGTTTTAAAAAAATTAAAAATAAACAAAATAGAATTCTGGCCTTAGGCCGGTCAATCGGATGTGTCACAAGTCAACTGCCTTGTGCATAAGATCAACCGGGCGGTCGACCGATGGCCTGAAAACAAACTTGTTCTCTTGGGTTGGTTGACTGCGCGGTTGACCGATTAACAGAAAGTAAGTATGCTCTCGGTCACTTGGTAGATCGACTTCTGCGAGAATAAATTTGTTCTCACATCGATCTACTGACATGCCCGAATGGCTAAAAATATAGCCGTTGGGCGGTTGATTGCCAGGCCATTCTGGCCTAAATTTGCCCCAACGGCTAGTTTTTTTTGAGGCCTATAAATTTGATTTTTGTTGAGTTTTTGCAATCAATTTTTCACAAACTTCTCAAGAGAATATCTATCAATTTTGTGAACAAGTTTTAGAGCTTCAACTCCACATCTTGAAGAGTGTTTTTCTTTAGTTTTTCAAAAGGATTTTTTCTTTGGTTTCATTTGCCAATCTCCTTAGTTTTCTCATACAGTTGAGCAAATCATTTCTACATCTATCCCATAAGATCCTTGTTTATGAGAGGGTTTGTTTGTAGTCAAGATCTTGACCACAAGTTCTTTTCATTGTATTCAGTGTTGCCAGAGGTTTTGATCTCGAACGAACTTGCAGGTTCGTGTTTCTAGTTCTTTCAGGAATGAATAAGGGACTTACGGGTCTGAGAGTTCTTAAGAGAACTTGTAGGTGTTGGGCATCAAGTGATCTTGCAGGATCAAGCTAGCGAAAATCCTCTATTACGGTGAAGATGGAGATGTAGAGCAAGTTGCTCGAATTTTGAAACAAATTTCTTGTGTTTGCGGTTGCTCTTCTCTCTCTTACTCACTCTCGTTTAATATTTTGCATGCTCATATTATTTATATTATTACATGCTTGATATTTCTTGTACTTGATTGATATATGTGCTTGAGGTTGTTTAATTGGTTTTATTTGTGTAGAATTGTTAATTAAGTTTTTAGTTTTTGTATTTGATTAGCATATCACCTATTCATCGTCCTTTAGGTGATTACAATTACATTACTCCTGAGTTTTAAAACTCATATAGCAGCAGATATCTAGAATGATGATGTAATATTTTAATTTTAAGACATGTGTTTTTGTTTACTACATGTCATAACATTTATTTTTTATTAATATTTTTTGTTGACAAGGGGGAAGAGAGGGAGAGACCCAATCAAATGCAAGACATATACAGCAAAATTTTGAAAGATTCGGCGGGGAACAATGAAACACCCAATCATACTTTTCCTAACTATATTCGGCAATCTGGATTGTAACCTTTGAAGGACATTTCGTATTGAAATTCTAACTGCATTTGATTTCGGCTTTTGTGAAATGGTAGCAACTGGAAATAAAATTTTTTTGCATGTTGTTTGGTGAAATGACCATCACCTTGGATGATGTTCCCATACTTGTAGGCGTATCGGTGATGGGTCGGATCGATTAGTTAACACCCAAGAGGATTACTGCTGCGGAGGAGATGCTTATAGGTTACTTGGCGTGTCCTTGCAAGATGCACTTGATGAGTTATGTGTGATCTTGGGACACTCAATAAGATTAAAATGGCTCCATTCCAAGTTCTTGATGTCACTGATGCAGACTCACTCATTCATATTATATGCTGTGCTAGAGCATATCTGTTGTACCTGGTGGGGTGTGCTATATTCGCTGATAAGAGCAGAATGAGAGTATCCATCTTGTACCTTCCATTGTTTGAGAACTACCTTCCATTGTTTCAAAACCCTTGTAGAATTTCATCGTATGTCTGGGGAGCTACTGCACTAGCATACCTATATAGGCAGCTAGGGTATGCATTGAGATATGATTAAACTATTAGTTACAAATTGAATCATTTTATATGAATCTGATGCTAATAAATGTTATTTGATCAACATGCATAGATATATGAGATAAGAGCACTTTCCTAACTTGTAGCCCAGTCATAACATGTCATATACCGATGATCTTTCACTTGCGTGCATGTGGGTTTCCTGTGGATTGGCGAGAACCTCCGTGGACCTAAATGCAACACGGGAAAGGCTTAATTGCTTGCAAGCGGATGATGTGAATGATTGAAATACATAATTGTGCACCTATTTCAATGATGTTATATTAATGATAGCTGTTTTTATTTATAGGTGGTATGGGATCCATATAGGATTCCAGATATCGACATCCATTGCATGATATTTATTTTTAAGCTGGCTTAAGTGCATAGATGTCGATGAGCCCTACCATCCAGAAAGGGTACTCAGACAACTAGGAAGGATTCAGATTATCCCGCCCCCGCCACTTGCTCCGAAAAAGATTAGAAGAGGGTCCTCCAGGGGCAGTAACATATGCCTTACTTATGAAGTGATAGTTTTTGGGATAGGTGGTGGAGCCATGTACTAGCACAACATGAAAGAAGCAAGCTAGTGATGCACCCATGGGATGTTGTAGTCGGACATATAGAGTATATCGGTATTTATCCCATCCTATCACTCAAAATCAGAGTGTAAGTAAGTGGTCGCTAATGATCATACTCGTGATGCGGACGTCGATGTCAGTGTGCTTAGCAGATAACATATGTCAAGTTATGTTTTACCTTTTGTACATTTTAATTTTCAACCTATTATATTTTTTCATTGCCGCGCTTCTCTCATGTTTTGTAATAGTCGAACCCGTCATTGCATTGAGGCCTACTGGATCACATACGGTAGAGGGTCTATACCATACAATATACAACATGAAAGAAGCGCTAGAAGATCGTGATGCTACTTTGAAGGAGAGATATGAACATAGGCATAGAAGGAGACAAAATTAGATATTTGTACTAAATATTAATAATAGTAATGATCAGACATGTTGTATTAAATATGATTTTTGTATTTAGTATTTGTCTGGTTAATATTTATCCCATATGTTTGTGTAATACTATTTTCAATTAATGTTCTAAAACTAATTTGAGTTTTTTTCTTAAATCAGTCATTTGTGTTAAGTTTTTTTCTTCACAGGATGAATTCTCTGTCCGGCAGGATATGGATGAACAATATAATTTTGTTCGACAGAATGTGGCCATACATTTGTTTTATGTTTGGACGTGCACGCTCGAACAATTTAAGTATGTTCGGTTGTGTATAGCCGAACATTTGCCATCTGATCGTAGACTCTGAGTCGAACATAGTCTTCATGTTCGGTTCTCTTCTGCCGAAAAATGATAGAATATTACATTCATAAAATTATAAAAAAAAATGCAACAACTAAAGAATTCTTATAAGTGAGTAATTCATAACCAAGAAAAGAGATTACATATAGTTCATAGCCAAAAATTCAAAAATTCAAAATCAAAATTTGTTTAGTCAATTGACATTGTACATCCAATATAATTATCACTACTAAATATATCGAAATACATTTGCATTTATTTTTCGTAAGCGACATCCTATCCTTCGACCGTTGGAAATCGATGCTCATGCTACTCATATAGGATAGGGGCACTGGATGACCAAGTGTAACTGCACATAAACACAACAATTTTGTGAATTGATATGAGATATTCAAAACAGAATGTGAAATTCAAATTCCATATAAAAATAAATTCACCTCAATAAAGCGGCTATCATTGACAAACCCAATTGCAATGTATCTAAGTGCAACAGGAGAAAGTGGCTCTGTTCTAAGAGGCAAGAAGGTTAGACATTGAAACCGTGAGAGTAGAAATAAAATCACATTTTAGTAGGATGATATAGAAAGATAAGAAGAAGAAGAAGACTTATTTGTGCAAAGACAAGATACAATTAGGTATGATTCTTGATTGTATATATATACACATATGGTCACATGTTTACACTGATTTAGGAGAAACAATAGGAAAATATTGACTAAGAGGAAGAATAAGAAAATATTTACTAAGAGAAAGAATGAGAAACATGGTACATGAATCTCATGAGTCCCATGCGTTCCTATAATCATGGAGAGATTTTAGCACCTGGTTACTTCTTCTGTTTGAGATGGCAAATCTCTATTCTCAGTTCTTTATTCTAAAAAAGAACTGTTTGATTTACCTCCAAAAAATTTTTGATGCCTGTCTTTTGTTTATTTTTTTTTTTGAAAAAGGACATGATAATTAGATCTTCGAGCAGTTCAATCTGTGTTTTTAGGATATTCTCGAACACAAAAAGGATGTCAATGTTGGAATGCCAATTAGCAAGAGTATGTGATATGTACTAATGTCATTTTCTTTAAAAACACATCTTACTTTTCAGTTTCTACGGGTTCCATTACTACTCCTTTGACAACTCATGTTACTCTTTCTATACTACTAGAAAACTCGCATCCACTTCAAATTTATCAACAATGTAAGAAGATTACTACTAATCTTGACAACTTACTCCATCATCAGTTAACTACTTTTATTGAAGTGTCTGAGCTTCCCACTCTTTAAAATTACTCCTTCTTGTACTTAGTATCCTATAGATAAAGCATTATTTTTCTCTCATTTATCTCCCACATATTTTAGTTTTGCAATCAAATTGTCTTCTGTGTCTTTCCTAAAATCATATTGTGATGCTATGTTGGATCATAAATGGAATAGTTCTATGAATGAAAAGATGACTACTTTTCGTGTTAATGAAACATGAGAATTAATTTTTTTACCACCAGAAAAATAAATTATTGGTTATCCATGGATATACACTATCAAATTTCTCTCAGATAGACAGATTGAGCCCTTGAAGGTATGTTGGTTGCCAAAGGCTACACACAGACTTAAGATGTGATTATTTTGAGACTTTCTCGGTTGTAGCTCGTCTACATTCTATTCATATTCTTTTATCAATTGTGATGGTAAAACAATGGCCTTTGTACAACTTAGATAATAAAAATACATTCTTGCATGAAAATTTTAAGAGGAGATGTATATGCTTCAGCCCTCCGGTTATGAGAATCAGGGGGAGACAGACAAGATTTGCAAACTAAAAAAAAGCAACATAGTTTGAAGAAATCTCCATGAGCATAAGTTGATAAATTCAGTACTGTTGCGGCACATTATGGATTGAAACGGAGCTCCAGGTCACTCTATATTTGTAAGATATTATTTCGCTGGCACTATCATTCTTACAGTTTCTGGTGATGATATTATTGTCACTAGAGATGATCATCAAAGTTTTAATCAGTTGAAAGCTTATTTGAGTTCTCATTTTCATATGAAAAATCTTAGTCTCTTGAGATATTTTTTAGGGATCGAGGTTTATCGCTCTTTGAAAGTTCTTTCTCTATCTCAAAGAAAATACCTTACTAATTTGTTAGAAGAATCGGGTACATTAAGACATAAACTTATTAATACTTCTATGAATCCTAATATTTTTTTGATCAAAACCTAAGAAAGCCGCTTGCTTATCCCGAAAAGTATATGATTAGTAAGCTAATTTACTTAACTGTCACTCGACCTGATATTATATTTGCCATGGGTGTGTAAAGTCGATATATGTAGAGTCTGTATCAGCTTCACTGGACTGTTGCTTATTGTATCTTGTGGTATCTTGGATAAATAAGAAGAAGAAGACTTATTTGTGTAAAGACAAGATACCATTAGTTATGGTTCTTGGTTGTATATATACACATATTGGTCACATTATATTGGTCATATGTTTACACTGATTTAGGAGATACAATAGGAAAACATTGACTGAGAGAAAGAATAAGAAAATATTGACTAAGAAAAGAATAAGAAATACATGGTGCATGAATCTCATGAGTCCTATATGTTCCTATAATCATGGAGAGATTTTAGGATCTGGTTAATTTCATGAGGGGTGTCTTTCACATGAATCACATATTTCACATGAGTCACGTGTTGTCATTGATATCTCTAACACTCTTCCGCAAGCGAAGCGGGTTCGAAAGAACCGAGAGCTTGTTCTTCAACATAGAAAATCTGAATGAGCTCAAAGGCTTAGTAAGGATGTCTGCTAGTTGGTCTTTAGTGCTGACAAACCGAACATCTAGGACTCCATTGGTGACATAGTCCCTCACAAAATGAATGTCGATCTCAACATGTTTGGAGTAGGAGTGATGAATAGGATTGATCGAGAGATATGTTGCACTGAGATTATCATAGAGAACTATTGGGGGAGATTACGGAACTCCAAGCTCACGAAGTAATGACTGCAACCAAATGACCTCTGTTGCAGAATTAGCCACACAAATATACTCTGCCTCAGTGCTAGATCGTGCCACAGTATACTGCTTCTTCGAGCTTCAAGAAATGAGATTTGTATCAAGAAAGACACAATAGCCACTGGTAGATTTTCGATCATCGATCGACCTTACCCAAACTGCATCGGTGTAAGCAGTAAGCTGTACAGAAGAATGACGAGAGAGAAAAAGACCATGTTGGATGGTAGATTTGAGGTAACGGAGGATCCATTTTACAGCGCTCCAATGCTCATCGGTTGGAGCTTGCATGAACTGAGCGGCCTTGTTCACCGAGAAGACAATATCGGGTCTGGTAAAGTTTAAGTATTATAGAGCCCCAACAGTACTTCGATAGACAAAGGGGTCAGAGAGACTTGCCAACAATCTTGGATAGCTTATAGGAAGTGGCCATAGGCGAGCTAACATGCTTGACACCATCCATCTTGAGTCGGAGAAGCAAGTCACAGATGTACTTCTGTTGAGAGAGAAATAGAGCTGAGGGTGTACGATGACACTCCACGCCCAAGAAATAGTGCAGTGGGCTGAGGTCTTTTAATGAGAACTCCCAGCCTAGTTCTTGAATAAGACGAGTGACAGCCCGTGAGTCATTGCCTGTGATGATGATGTCATCTACATAGATAAAAACCAGAAGAAGATCTGTCCCGACCCGTCGGAGGAAGAGAGACGTGTCGGACTTGGA
Organism: Agave tequilana; assembly: GCA_038442645.1. NCBI lineage: Eukaryota > Viridiplantae > Streptophyta > Magnoliopsida > Asparagales > Asparagaceae > Agave > Agave tequilana. The sequence goes on along the minus strand of JAVJIF010024014.1, from coordinate 5,965 downwards.
GCCCACAAAGCCCAATGTGACTAGATAACTGCTGAGGCGAGAAACCAGGCCTGTGAAGCCTGTTTGAGGCCATAGATACTGCGGTGAAGCTTGCATACATGATTGGGATGAGCGGGATTGATGAACACCGAAGGTTGTTCCATGTAGACCGTCTCAGTAAGAAAACCCTGTAAAAATGCATTATTCACATCCAACTGTTGAATAGACCATCCCTTGGAGACGGCCAGATTGCACACGGTACGGACAGTGGTCGGTTTGATGACCGGACTGAATGTCTCACCATAGTCTAATCCTGGTTGTTGATGAAAACTTTTGGCCACCAGACGGGCCTTATACCTGTCAACAGAACCATCAGATTTATGTTTTAACTTAAAAACCCATTTACAACCAACCAGATTTATGGAAGGGTGGTATGGCACAAGGGACCAGGTTTTATTCTTAAGCAAGGCATTCATCTCAGTATCCATTGCCAGGCGTCACTTGGGATCTTTAGAAGTTTGCGTGAAACATGTGGGTTCAACAGGAGTGGTGGCCAAGTCAGCCATGAGGCAGGTAGGTATGGGATACCAGGTGGCTAGCCAGACTTTTGATATTCTGGTGTTATCCTGTGTTCTGGTGACCATCTGGTGGGTCCTGGTAGGAGGGGGACTGGGAGAGCCTAAGGATGAGGACGAGGTGAAGGACTCATCGCGAGTGCTGGTGGAGGTGGTGGAGAAGGAGTATATGATGGAGGTGGAGTAAAGGAGGAGAAGAGTCAATGGTGAGGCCCGCATGAGAAGAGGGGACTGGAACAATAAAAGGTAACAGAGATATGGAGATGGGGATCGGTGGTAAAGGCGTGGGAGTAGGGGAGAGAGGGAGGGCAGAGGAGAATGGAAAGGAAAGGAAGATTCGTCGAACACAACATCCCGAGAGATATAAATACGACCAGAGGGGACATATAAGCATTGATAACCTTTATGCGAAGCCGAGTAACCTAAGAAGACACATTGACTGGACCGAAAACTAAACTTATGAGTTTGGTATGGACGCAGATGAGGGTAGCAAACACAACCAAAAATTCGTAAGGAAAGATAGTCAGGTGCTTTATGAAATAATTTCTGGTCGGGAGATAGATTATGGAGGACGGGGGTGGGCATTCTATTGATGAGAAATGAGGCAGTTTGGAAAGCATAAGGCCAGTAATGAAATGGAATATTTGACCGAGCCAGAAGAGTAAGGCCAGTCTCGACAAGGTGGCGGTGCTTTCTTTTTGCGGTGCCATTTTGGGCACTAGTGTGTGGACATGATAAGCGATGAGCGATATCCTGAGAAGACAAGTAAGGTTTAAATTTGATGAACTCGCCACCACTATCAGTTTGGAGTGCTCTAATGGAACGCCCAAAAAAAATTTCACATAAAATTTGAACTCAAGAAAAATAGAGAAAGCATCACTTTTATTTATTAAAGGATAAAGTCAAACATACTTACTGTAGTGATCTACAAAGCTAATATAATAGCGATGACCACTTACAGCGGACACAGGAGACAGACCCCATAGATCAGAGTGAATAAGCCCTAAAGGAGCAGTAGCACTCGTGGAAGATGACGAAAAAGGAAGACAGTGACTTTTCCCTTACTGACAGGGGATGCAGAGAAGGGTACCAACACGGTCAGGAGGAAAGGAAGCTGATGCTGAGATAAAATACTGAAAACAACTCTGGTGGAGGGATGACCTTGGTGCTCATGCCAGACGGAGGAAGATGCGCGCTCACCGAGAAGAGTCTGGGGAGAGGCGGTGAAGTTATGATTTCCCAGGAGAAGACATACAGACCATCCTTAAGTTGTCCCCGCAGTAGAGTTTTTCGAGTGGAGAGATCCTTGATAAAACAAGAGTCAAGGTGAAATTCAAGGACTTTATTATCAGCAGTAAATTGACTAACAGACAGAAGATTTTTGGTGATATAAGGAACATGTAAAAGGTTTTTCAAAACAAAGGAAGAAATAGGAGAACACAATAAAGAAGCACCAGTAGCTCGGACAGGCAAACATGTCCCGTTACCCATGCGAACTCTATCGGGTCCTTGATATTCGGAGTGAACCGCCAGATTCGCAATGTCAGCTGTTAGGTGATGAGTGGCTCTGGAGTCAACATACTAGTTGAGATCGACTAGACTACTCCCATAAGAGTGGAGAAGAGCAGTTGGGCTAGCCGAAACATCATAACGATTATAGCATTGGTTAGTATAATGGCCAAAACGATTGCAGAGCTGGCATTGAGTCGGCCACCAGTGGACTGATGTGACGGTAAGAAGGAACGTCCATAACCACGACCACGCTCCCTGCCTCGGCCATGTCCACGACGACGAAAAAAAGATGGAGCTGAATGGTAGCTTGGAGTGCAGGAAACAGTATGAACCGCAGGAGAAGGGGAGATGAGGGTTATGGAGTCTGGTGAAGTGATAGCACGCCCACGATCAATCTCCTGGCTAAGCATAAGGCCGATGAATTCTTCTGACAGTTCAGGGTTGACTCGTGTGTTGACGGAGGTAACGAACGAGTCATATTCGGGAGATAGATCACTGAGTAAGGTAGAGACGAGGTAAAATCGGCAACTAGATTAGCCACTATCGTCAGGTTGTCCACGATGGACTTGACAGACTAGATGTACTCTGACATAGAAGAGGTGCCCATCTTGACTGCATGCAGCTGATATTTGAGTTGCTGCACTCTAGCTTTGGAGGGTGACGTAAAGATTCACTCCAAAGAGCACCACACATCACGAGATGTGGTAAGGCCGACGACGTGAGCAAGAACAGCCTCAGTAAGCAAGGAGATAAGCCAACATAAGAGCATTTGATCAAGCTTGATCCAGGAGTGTATTCTGGATTGATAGTGGGCTGAGCATCCTTCTCGATAGAAGGAAGGAACCAGACCGAACATGGAGAGGTTTTGTCGACGAAGCCTTCGAGATTGTGGAGCTTGAGAGAGGAAGGAACTGGGAACGCCACAGCAGATAGTTTCCCTTGTCGAGTTTGACATTTAGAAAGTGAGTGATGTTGGGATTGGGAGTAACCATGGATGCAAGTGTTTGGATGGAGGTGAGGAAAGATGAAGAGGAAATACTCGACATGGTACAGGAGTTGCTCTGATACCAAGAAAATAAGAAGAAGAAGAAGACTTATTTGTGCAAAGACAAGATACAATTAGTTATGGTTCTTGGTTGTATATATGTACACATATTGGTCACATGTTTACACTGATTTAGGAGATACAATAGGAAAACATTGACTGAGAAAAAGAATAGGAAAATATTGACTGAGAGAAAGAATGAGAAACACATGGTGCATGAATCCCATGAGTCCCATGTGTTTCTATAATTATGGAGAGATTTTAGGATCTGGCTGATTTCATGAGGGGTGTCTTTCACATGGATCACATGTTTCACATGAGTCACGTGTTGTCATTGATATCTCTAACAATATGAGATATCACAAATTTGACATCACCATTCACTTGTCATACTGTAGTCCACCATCAAAATAATTGAGTTTGGGCCTGATGTTTTTCAAATGCTTAGAACTTTCGTAGACACTTTGGTATAGACGTAGAAAGTTATTCAGCTCTGTAAGCATATCATGTCTTACTTGAACCCATCCATCCTCGTAAAAACCTAGCATATTGGTAATGGCTCGATATTCACAATTCCCATCTGATTCCACATCCTTTGTATGTATAATGAACGACTCGCATTGATTCCAGAAATTATTGTAAGTAATCTACTCTCAGTGAAGAACGTGCCCGGACAACCTATCATGATTTTAGAAAGTGTTGGCTAATTAATATTTATTCTCAAATGTATTACTTGCTATTTTCATAAAACTATGTCACCTTTTCCTTTGTCTACCAAATAAATTTTAATAGATGTTTGTCGAATATTTTCAGAAGTGGGCGTCGAACAGCTATCTTCTGCAGATACCACAAACTCATGTGTAGATAGCAACAAAGAGTTGATGCTTCAAATTTTGTAACATGCTTACCATATCTTTTAATCTTCATTAGAGTTTGATAAGCGATGAAGTTGTCGGTATAACTAACTCTCGCAATCTCTTCAACATCATTCTTTTCTGAATCATTTGAAGTGGAAAAGCATTGATTGATCAACCCTCATTCTATATCTAAACGATGACCAAGGTTAACTACCACTTCACGATCAATAGACACTAATGGTGAATGTCTAATTTTCTCCAAAAGCTAATAATGCATTCCAAGGGATGGGCTTGTTGATTCTAGCAAACTCGGTCAGCTCTTATACACAAGGTAGTCCATGAGTCCTTCGCAGTATGCATTTACAAGCTTTGGCATCCACGCCGATGTTGTTAATTTTTTTTTTATTCCTTGATAATCTTTTTCAGTGTACCAATGGCACATCGCCATATAGAAGCTTGAATTGAGCAGGTTTAAAGTTGTGTAATACAATTTTAAGGCTTTTCTTAAATGAAGCCTTTATATCTGTGTGTTGCAACTCCAACAATGCATGTATTTATGCCCAACTAGTCTCAAAATTCTCAAGAGATGAACCAAGGTATCTCTTTAGCTTGACATATGCACTCTTAATCCTGAAAAGGTTAGATAACTTGATATTAACAACATTTTAAAATAGATAAATGAAAAATCTACGATATCATAAAAAGTGGCCAATAGCATACTGGTTTGATGTCGTATTTTCAAAATGCATTAACGTGTCTGTCCAGCATGTGACAAATCTCTCTTTATACTTGTCAATCCATACGGTCTTCATATAAGCAAGTACGTGAGGAAATTCCCAAAAAATCCCCATTCAGTCATCCAAATAATTAAGGAAAATCATCCTCGCTTTTAGCCAGTACCATCATATTCCAACAAACCATGAATATGTCAAAATTCTCCTTCTTGTCAATTTTTTTTTTTTTTTTTGCATTGAGCAAGAATTGTTTTTTCTTATATGCCATTTGCATAAGAAATGACGAGAGCAAGGGAATATTGTAACGCCCTGATCCCGCAGTACGGAGACGTTACTGCGACGTATATATGCGGACAGAAATACCCTCACATATATACGCCAAGCATAAGTACAGGAAGAAAACAGAGTGCGAAAGCACAGTGGTTATATACATTTCAACAATAATATTACAAGTGTACTGTTATCACAAAATGTGATCCATATTACATGAATATTACATCATAAGAAGTGTAAAGTATGAAATATAATGAGATATATAAGAATGAACAGTGCAAAAAGAGCTCACGAGTTACAAAAGAAAAACTCTAGAGCTAAGCAGGGGACTCGGAAGAAAAGGGCTTCGGACGGTCTGTCGATGATCCATGCTATCACTGCACATCTCTGATCAGCAACCGGGAGAATCCACAAGCTGCAAGTTCTGAAATCTGAACATGCAGGTCTAAGATTATCAGAAGCAACCCAACAATGGTGAGACGAGAGCCAAATGGCATGCATGGGCAAGTACATGTGTATCAATAAAATCGAATCAAAAAGCATGTATTGAAATCGTGTCACGAACACAAACACGCATGAGCAGGAAATGAAGCATCAAGTGATGAGATATACAGATGCGACAAAACTAGCTGTACGGGCTCAGTAGACGGATTTCATGAAATTGATACGTCGAAGGAATAATCCAAAAAAGGAAACCCTCATATATATACTATATACCTCATATCTCTATCGACTGAGTACACACAACATGAGTTGTCCTCATAACGGAATAAGGGAACAATATGAACTGATAAGAAGCAGTAAATGTAAGTGGTAACTAAGAATCCGTATAAAATCAAGAATGATCAAGTCAAGAGGTTAAGTACAATAGTGAAAGTATAATGTCAAGTAAGAGACACGCTGTATATAGTATGACAACAATAGGAGACCAGTGGAGCAGTACACAGGTGACAAACCAGGATATATATACATATAGAATAATAATAATAA